>CAMXCT020006500.1:108099-178559 GCA_947184155.2 Cladocopium goreaui
AATTGTCATTTATAGTTAATTCCTGTTACGTAGCTATGGAAAATCACCATTTTAAAAGGTGACCGGCCTTGGGTACCGCGTTTGTTTTTTCACCGCATGGAGATGACGGAATCATGTGGGGATCCCAGAAACCCATGCGACGTTTGGGAAACCATGGTTTTACCATGGGTTTTTAATGGGATTTCACCAAAAAAAGTAGTGATTTACTGGGATTTAATGGGATTTAATCGGATTTACCTGGCCTGGTAAACGTTTACATAACGAACTGGAAAGATCCACCATGCTATTAATGGGCAAATTAACTATTTCGACTGGGCCATGTTCAATAGCTATGTAACAAATTACCAGAGGGTATTCCCAATATAATCCCAATTAATCCCACCATGGTATAATGGCTAATAATGGTTACTATATAATGGTTAGTGATTGTCAGTAATGGTTAGTAATGGTGATTTATGGAATATACCCTCTGGTAATTTGTTACGCAGCTATTGAAAATTGTCATTTATAGTTAATTTACCCATTAAAAATGGTGATTTTCCATGGCTATGTTGGGGTACCAGAGGGTAACATTATCTAACCATTAAAATAAAAAAATGTGATTTAGTGAGATTGAGTGGGATTTAACAAACACACCAACCATGATATACCCTCTGGTAGACTAAGATAGCTACGAAAATGACTATTTTTTATGGATAAATTTGCGAACTAGATGGGCAATCTATACCATATCTATGAGTTTACTGGAGGGTAGCGGGCTTGAACCAACACGAATTAGAATATCATGGGATTTCATGAGATTCCACCAGCAAACTATTTGAACAGCTATGGAAAATTGCCCACTGACAAACGGTGGTGATGTTTCTGCGAACTGTTGAATTACCAGAGTGTAGGTGCATTTAACCAAGCATTATACATACATATGGTGACATTGTTTGGGATATTTTCTGGGAAACAAAACTATGGGTGTATCACCCACATATTTTAGTGGGCTATGTCCAACAGAAATTTTCGGATTTAGATCAGGCTTAGTTCAGCACCAAAAGCTGTTCTCCCTGGATGGTTAGGATTGGCCTGATCCTTGCCAGGTCCAGCCGATTTTCCCCGAATGAATGGGACTCCAAATCCCATGGTTTCTGTTTTTGCCGTCAAATGCCGTGAAGTTCAATTGCCACCAGTCGCGGCAAATTGCCCAGATTTTTTTTGGGCAAATCGATGTAGCTAAGTCATGATTGCGATGATCCGTATCCATACAATCAGAAGCTTTGTATGCATAGTCAGCAGCGTATAACAATACCCGCAAGCCTGTGCGTACAATCTCCGCATTGATGCCAGAGTGCAATCTTGTATAGCCATAGTTTCAGGTTATGTAAACCCCACATATTTGTCGGTCACATGTTCTCATTTTTGGTTGTTGAATCATTATATAAATCACATCAGCCACACATCATTCATTTGGATTGTGAAATCCTTAGTTGTTCATGTTCATGCCTATAATCATCATGCCTATAATAGTTATACTCCGGTAATAATTCGTATACATATAGCCACATTGACAACCAATAGAACCACTTTTTTTTGACAGCAATCCCCATGGCCAAACTGTGGATGGTGATTATGAAGCATGGTACATAATGGGATAAACAATGATAAACCATGATAAACCATGATAAACCATAATAAACCATGATAAATCAACTACTGGACCAACTGGTGCAGGATAACCATGATAAATCAACTACTGGACCAACTGGTGCAGGGTATTGTTCATCCACAATACTATTCAGCCGTGCCCCCCCCCAGCAATGTTTGTCGGTTTACACTCACCAACGATTTATACCCTCTGGTAAACTGACAGTTTGCTATGGAAAATGGCCCATAGAAATAGATGGTTTCCCTATTAAAAATGGTGATTTTCTATAGCTATGTAACAAATTACCAGAGGGTTCTTTCATCACCAATAACCTATGTCAACCAACTCACGAACCAGGGGCACCACCTGGCTATATATTTTCCATGAATAGACCGTCTAATTATTTCCCACTTCGTTCCCATAAAATGGTCGGCCGATTTTTTTTGTTGGTCAAGTCAAATCCTTTAATATCACCAGCTTGGTAAAATCATGTGACATCCCAAGACATGCTCATTCTTTGTTGACCCAAACCCATTGAAATTGTAGTTTTGATACAGCAAATATCCCAGCCAATATCCCCACATGTTCCTGGTAAATCGCCATATATCATGGTTGGTTTGTTGGTTAAATCGCCGTGGAAATCAGAATTTTGGAGAATTCTCCTTGGTCAAATCATGCCGAATCGCCATTTCACCATACACGTCGCAACGGCACTGGCATGATGGGAATTGGATTGGGGTACTGTAACTAACCCCATATTTGGTGGAATATACTGTATTGTTCATTGTTACAAGAAAACAGCTCACTAGAAAAATCAACATTTACCAACATGTTGAGTCTCTGAACCAAAGTTTCATGTGGACATCGCAGGCGGTTGACGAGAAGCCTCCAGCGGACGAACCAACCACAGGCTCCGCAGAGGCCCAAGGGGCCATGGTGCGACGGGATTCAACGTGATTTTGGCCCAAGATAATTTTTTGTTGTGTCTTATGGGTTTCATGTAATATATCTATAGTAGTATAGTGATATATATATATATATGTATATCAATGGTGGTTTCATGGGATTTAAACTTTGAACCAACAAACTGGTGATTTTTTCTTATTTCTCTAATGGAATTTTTCAGGAAGATGATTTTGGTGTTTTCATGGGATTCAAAAACATTCAAAAATGGTGAATCGTGATGAAAAATAGCAATGAATTTATGGGGATATTCGGATGAAACATGGAGGGTACATGGGATGGAGTTCATATTTCTGACAAAAAACACCATGGACTTCATACTGTACTATCTGTACTTGTGAAACAAGCATCATTGACCAACTCCGTGAGGCGGATTTTCATCGTAAAGATGAGGGATATTGCGATTTTTGAATGTTGGTTGGTTTGTGGTTGATTCTTTTCAATCTGGCTCAAGCGACTGGATGGCGAATGTTTAATCCATTCTGAAAACAGCGATTTCCAAAGAATATATTGAATACCCTCTGGTAAACGAACATAGCTATTGAACATGGCCATAGAAATAGTTGATTTTCCCATAAAAAAGGTGATTTTCCATAGTTATGTAAACGTTTACCAGAGGGTAACCAGCAAAGAATTTATGTTTTTTTTTTCAGGGTATTGTAGATTGGAACCTGTGAATGGGGGCTATTTACCGCGACAAGAATTGGAGATTATGAACTGACCCCGTGTTTTTTATGGGACGAGACTGGGGCATTCTTTTCATGGTTCCACTGGGTAGTAGGCCCGAAAAAAACTGAGTATACAATGGCTTACCTTGGGGTGATCAAACACAGCACTTGAAAATCCACGAAAAAAATGATGGTTTTACTGGGAAAATCATCTATCAGATATATCAGTGGGGGGTTTTCCAGCTAGCCTTGTTTGATGACCCGAGGATACATCATAGTAACCAGCAAAGGATATCTTGTTTTTTCCCACCTGCCAGCTGAGGGTCTCTAGATTTTTGCTTACAAAATGCCAGACATGTGGTGTTACAACATGCCCCCTCCAAGTACCTTCTCATAAACGCAAAAACACATACAAAAATACAATACACACAGACATTCGCAACATATATGCAACACAAACATCTACATAACAAATGATAGTTATATAAAGCATACATGTCACATTGTGTTTCAACACTTCTGAACACATGTGTTATCGTCTTTGTCGTTTGTGCCTATTTAGGCCACCACCTTATTGTGGTTACAAACTTTACACCCACTGTGCATTTCTCAATTGTTTACCCCCCTTGTTGTCCCTGCCGTCCCCAGCTCCGAGTTCTCACATCGTATTTATAGAATGCAAAAAAACAAATGCCTTTGCTGGGTACTTCCGTACAATCTGAAGAAGCAGGGCCATTTTATAGAACCAAGTTGGGGGTTGTCCTGAAGACAGGCAGATGTCTACAGTATATGCAAATTCTCGCCCTTTCTTGCATTTATAGAATGCCTTTATCTGAAGATGGCTGGTATTTCTATTCTTCTTTTCACTGGAATCCATTTTATAGAACACAACCCAGATAAGTTTAAGATATCTATGCGACCACCGGGATATTTATAAAATGCTTTGTCCTGGGATTCATTGGTATTTCCCCCTCAGTTTCCAGAAAGGGCATTTTATAGGACACAGTGTAGGAGTTGAGGAGATTGCACATGAATGTATATTTCCAACAATAGAAGAACTACATTGGGTGCCATTTGATATTTCAAATGTTTGGCTTGATTACCTGCGTTTATTTGACTTTCTGCCATTACCTAACCTGTAATTGAACATGCTGCCAGTGCGTAAACTGTAATTATTTTGAACCCGCTGCAAATACAGAAGCTAGTTTGGGTTTGACTTAACAGGGTATCCCAAATGTGGTGGGTTTCTCTACTTTTGACGCCATTTGCTGTCAAACCCATTTTATAGATGGCATTGATGTGCATACATTGTTTAAGGGTTTTTCTAGCATCAAGGCATTTTATAGTGGTATTTGTTGCAAGTCCCATAAATGAACCCTGGCATTCCATAAAATCATAAATAAAAAATGTAAAACAAAATGTCATCGGGATATTTTCATCTTTGGACGCGTTGGCATAAAAACACAATTTTTTAAAATATCAATCTATATCTGCATTTTATATTGCAGAACTGCGGTTTTCCTAGGGCAACCCATTTTTATCAACTCCTAAAAATGCATATCATTTGTGAAATGCTAGGGTAGAGGTGGGTACCCATCAAGCAAGGGGGATATTTTATTAGAGTTGCCTTCTCCTTCTGCTTCTTCTCCTCGGGCACTGCCGGACCTCAACTGCGAGCTCAGTCCCATTGAGATCTGGCGCTAGCGGTTGAGGTCAGGCAATGCCCATGTCAGAGAGACTGCCAGATAGAATGCTAGAATAGATGCCAGATAGAATGCCAACATGAATGAATCTGTGAATAGATGCCAGGTAGAATGCCAGAATGGATGCTAGAAAAAATGTCAGAATAGATGCCAGATAGAATGCCAGAAAGAATGTCAAAACAGATGGCAGACAGAATGGTTCAATCCCAATTTTGCCACCATTTGTGTTGGTTCAACCCTGATTTTACCAGGATTTGTGTTGGTTCAATTCCCATCTTACCACCATTTGTGTTGGTTCAACCCTGATTTTACCAGGATTTGTGTTGGTTCAATTCCCATCTTACCACCATTTGTGTGGGTTCAACCCTGATTTTACCAGGATTTGTGTTGGTTCAATTCCCATCTTACCACCATTTGTGTTGGTTCAACCCTGATTTTACCAGGATTTGTGTTGGTTCAATTCCATCTTACCACCATGTGTAAGTTGGTTACACCTGATTTACCAGCGCATTATGTGTTGGTCAATTTCCCCATCTTACCACCCATTTGTGTTGGTTCAACCTGATTTTACAGGCATTTGACTGTCGGGTTAAATCCATCTTACCACCATTTGTGTTGGTTCAACCCTGATTTTACCAGGATTTGTGTTGGTTCAATTCCCATCTTACCACCATTTGTGTTGGTTCAACCCTGATTTTACCAGGATTTGTGTTGGTTCAATTCCCATCTTACCACCATTTGTGTGGGTTCAACCCTGATTTTACCAGGATTTGTGTTGGTTCAATTCCCATCTTACCACCATTTGTGTTGGTTCAACCCTGATTTTACCAGGATTTGTGTTGGTTCAATTCCCATCTTACCACCATTTGTGTTGGTTCAACCCTGATTTTACCAGGATTTGTGATTGGTCAATTCCATCTTACCACCATTTGTAGTGGGTTCACCTGATTACCAGGATTTGTGTTGCGTTCAATTTCCCATCTTACCACCATCTTTGTGTGGGTTCAACCCTGATTTTTTATACCAGATTTGTGTTGGTTCAATTCCCATCTACCACCATTTGTGCCGTTCACACTAGAATTTTACCAGGATTTAGGTTCGAGTCAATTCCCATCTTACGCCACCATTGATGTTGTTCAACCCTGATTTACCAGGATTGCCTGTGCCGTTCAATTCCCACATCTTACCACATTTGTAGTTAGGTTCAACCCTGATTTTCACCAGGATTGTGTATGGTTCATTCCACATCTTACCACAATTTGTGTTGTTCAACCCTGATTGTTACCAGGTTTGTGTTGGTCAATTTCCCCATTTACCACCATTTTAGTGCTGATGACAAGCTTCAACCCTGATTTTACCAGGATTTGTGTTGGTTCAATTCCCATCTTACCTCCATTTGTGTTGGTTCAACCCTGATTTTACCAGGATTTGTGTTGGTTCAATTCCCATCTTACCACCATTTGTGTTGTTCAACCCTGATTTTACCAGGATTTGTGTTGGTTCAATTCCCATCTTACCACCATTTGTGTTGGTTCAACCCTGATTTTACCAGGATTTGTGTTGGTTCAATTCCCATCTTACCACCATTTGTGTTGGTTCAACCCTGATTTTACCAGGATTTGTGTTGGTTCAATTCCCATCTTACCACCATTTGTGTTGGTTCAACCCTGATTTTACCAGGATTTGTGTTGGTTCAATCCCATCTTTACCACCATTTGTTTTGGTTCAACCCTATTTTTACCAGGATGTGGTTGGTTCAATTCCCTTACCACCATTTGTGTTGGTTCACCCTGATTTTTACCAGGATTTGTGTTGTTGTTGGTTCAACCCTTTTACCAGGATTTGTGTTGGTTCAATTCCCATCTTACCACCATTTGTGTTGGTTCAACCCTGATTTTACCAGGATTTGTGTTGGTTCAATTCCCATCTTACCACCATTTGTGTTGGTTCAACCCTGATTTTACCATAATTTTTCAATGTTTTGTTGTTTTCCCCCTTGGCACAGCCACTGTCAGGAGCCTCTGGCGGCTCCGAGTGAGACCTGCAAAGCAGCACAGGACGCGAGACCGAAAACAGCGCAGTCTTCAGCGACCCTACTTCGAGGGGTAAACCTTGATGAGTTTGGGAAACCATGGCTTTTTACCATGGGTTTTTAATGGGATTTCACCCAAAAAAATGGTGATTTACCGGGATTTAATGGGATTTACCTGGCCTGGTAAACGTTTACATAACGAACTGGAAAGATCCACCATTTTGAATGGGTCAATCAACTATAAAGTATAAATGGCCATTTTCAATAGCAAACTGTTTGTTTACCAGAGGGTAGTAATTGAATATGCATCCGAGTTTCTAAGTCGGTAACAACGGTAGCAACCTTAGCATTTGCCAGCTAGATGAATTTTTAGACCAAGATTGGAAGCCACTTCGACTTGTGGAAAAGGTTCCACGTAGCGTAGCGTTTTGTGTAGCGCAATGTAATGCATGAAGTTGATGTAATAAATGTAATGATGGTATGTATGTTTGTCTGCTTTTCTGTATGTATGTACGCATGCATGTAACGTAATGTACTGTAGTGTAATGTAATGTAAGTTGTGATGTAAATGCAGTGAAAATTCTATGTAAATGTAATATTAAATATAGTGCAATGTAATGCCAATGTAATAACAATGTAATGTAATATGATGTAAGGTAAAGTAAAGTAATGTAATGTAATGTAGTGTGATGAAACTTAGTGTAATGAAATGTAGTGTAGTGTAACGTAATGTAAAGTAATGTAATGTAATTTGATGTGACGTGATGAAGCTTAATGTACTGTAATGTAATGTAATGTAGTGTAAAGTAATGTCATGTAATGTGATGTAACGTAAGTATGTCTGTCTGTTTGTTTGTCTGTTTGTTTGTTTGTCTGCCTGTCTGCCTGTCTGCCTGCCTGCCCGTCCTTCCGTCTGTCCGTATGAACGAATGTATGTATGTTCGTATGTTCGTATGTAGTGTATGTTCCACTCAAGCGTATTTTCAGCATGGTAAGGATAACTGTCGCAAAATGGCCGAAGGTTTCACGTTTGTGAACTGGAATCTGGTCTGCTACCATGATTACCATGTACATGATGGTACATGATAGCCACTTTTGGGAGTTATCATAAGTAAGTGTAAGATTTGCCTAATTTACAACCCATATATATATATACCATATACCAAAAACATGGTGAATGTGGACGGATATATATATATATATACACTAATTTACAACCCTTTGTAGCTACGGGGTGTTGAGAGCTACCCTTTGATTCATAAAACTTGGGTGCATCTCCCCCGTGGGGTCGTGACTGTCGCCCGAAAACGTCCAATTGGAAAAAGGGGAAAAAAACAAAAAGAATACCGTTTCCAATTTAGGTTCGTTTATTTTTTTCCAAATTCACTAGAAAGTTTCTATTTGTAGTTTTATTTGAGCAAAAACATGTTCCCATGTCAAAAAGTGCAATCAACATAGGTCAGAGTAGCTGGAAAATCCGTTGCAGAGAAGAACACCTGCAGCAATTGACATAGCGCAGCACGAGTGTTCTGGGATTTCAGTATGTGACTGTGTGCATGTTTATATTACTTATAAGACCATATCAAACCAATATAGATGTACATATTACACAATCATCGATTGAGCACCTAAATGTTTTTCCAAAATATGGTAAGCCAAATACAATAATCAAACATATTACACAAGACCTCAAGTGTGTTTTTTTTTCCTACGGCTTAGCAACAAACAAAGTGACCAGAAAGACCGTCGATGTCGTCGTCTCAACTCACAGACGGCAGGAGCAGGATGGGAGCTCCAATGTCCAAGAGGCAATGGTAGAAGAGGCGGTCCGGGCGCTTCACCCCAGATCGATGTTGGGAGATTTCGGGGGGATTTTTGGGTTCTGGCTGGGGCCTTATCAAAATTTGGTGGACCCAAAAAAATGTTTCTGGGAAACTCACAAGTGGAGCCCAAAGCTCATTTTCACTTGATGCTACATGTTCACCATTTTCCATTTGGTGGTTTGGAACATGAATGGATTATGTTTCCCATCATATTGGGAATGTCGTAACCCCACTGACGAAGTCCATCATTTTTCAGAGGGGTAGGGCTCAACCACCAGATACCACCAACCAGTCATAAGTTATAAATTGGTTTATAATCCCATTAACTAGTTCGTTATATCTACTATAAACCATAGAATTCAGCATAGAGGCTCAACCCATTAAACGTGGCTTTTCCATTTTCGGTTTCACTATTGGGCTCCACTGGTGAATCATCACCCACTTTTGATGGGACTGCCAGACGTCCCATGGAGGTTTGGGGCAGCCCAGCGGTGCACTCGCGAGGATGCGCGAATCCTGCTGGGTGAGTTGTGTATCCTCTGGAAATCATGGGAAAAATTCATGGGATTTTATGGGAAATTCATGTAAATCATATAAGTTTCCCCTCTGAATTCATCTTTCATGGGAATTTCATGGATTTCACGGGACTGCCGAGCCGGCAGATCCCCGGTCACTCGTTCGAGCGAGCCGGTTGCTGGGATCTCCCTGGTGGCACCAGATGAATAACCTTTTTGTGGGATGAACATGAGATAGGTATTCATTGAACTCATCTGGTTATATGGAAATATCATCTGGTTTATGGATGTTTATGGTTAATATTCCCATAGATCTAAGGTATTCATCTGGTTTATGAATATATCTATGTGGGATGGTTGATGTGAGGTCATAGGTCATGTCGGAAATCTTTGTTCGGTTTATGAAACTGGACAAATCGCATACGGTACTCGTATCGTCCGATGGAAAAAAAACCCATGACAGTCATGTCATGGTTGGTTTGTGGGATGGTTTTTATGACATAAACGGTTTACCACGTATATTCCCATTGTATCTCATTATATCCCATATCCCGTTATATATCGTTATATATCGTTATTCCAATGCCATGAAAAATCCTCTACAGATCATGTCCATGATATGAGGATACGAAGCAACATATGAGGATATTTTCACAGGCGTGCTCCAGGCGACCAATCATCGCCATATTTTGGGCAAAATCCGCCACTTTTGGTGGAGCGCTGCAGATGTCCGGTGGGATTTGCACAGAGAAACTGGCAAAGATTGAACAGATATGAACAGATCAACGGAACATGTCGGTGACTGATCAGTGATAATTTGTCAATCCTGGATGAATAACCCCAAGCGGCTGTTTAATTGGGAGGGTGCCATAAAAAAGTATTAGATTAATATGTCTATTGGAGTACCCCCCCTAATTGTCATGGTTTAGTTTCATCCGGGGTTGACATATTACTAACTTGCAATGCTGCCACACTTCACAGAGACACCTTCAATTCATTGAGATCATCGTTTAGGTGCATTTCCTGGATGTTGGCTACCCGGCCTGGTAAACGTTTGCAGTTTGCGACATAGAAAATGCCCCTAGAAATAGTGAGTTTTCCCATGCAAAATGCATGGTGATGTTCCAGTTCGTTATGTAAACGTTTACCAGAGGGTAATTCACTGATGGTCCAAAATCTTTCCCGTTTTCCATAGTTTCTGAACAGCAATTGCTGAGGACATCAGATTTCGACTTTTTGAATCTTTTTGACCCGTGATGAATATATACAGCAATGTTGGACCTGTTTTCCAAATTCCGCTGTCGCCACCATTGAATTCCAGTATACTTCAATTTTTTTCTGGTTAAACACCATTTAGTTATATTTCACTTGCATTCAATAGGGGTTGGTAATGGTTGGTAAATGTCCCTTTTTGGGGATTTTGAACATCACCTTCGAGTATTTGTTCGAGATTATATCCCCAATAGTTGGGTGATGTATAATTAGGACATGTACCAACCCCTGTTCAATCACCAACAAACTTAGATGTGCCATGGAGTTAGTGAAATGACTATCCTATGTTTTACCCCGTACTTTCGTTGGTTGAATTTCACGCAACGATCATTTTTTGTTCTGAGAAAATCGGAAGGAAACTCCGTGCAGAGCGATGCACTGGGAACAAAGGTGCATCCAGGGGGGAGTGGGCCATCAAGCAGATTTCCATATGGGGGGTTCCGTAAATGGGGGTACCCCAATTGCTGGTTGGTTTACAATGGACAGTCCCAATCTAAAATGGATGATTTAGGGGTAGCCCCCATTTTAATTGTATTATGGTATCCCATTTTTAGACACAACCGGCAAACTAGCGAATTTCGGCTATAAAAATAGAATTCAATCGGCATTTGGTGATACAAGGCATAGACGTTCGAACAAACGATGCGTATTTTCACCTTCGACCTACAAAACTGAGTATAGAAACGGTGAAAAGTGGTGCAAACATGAGATTGAATAAAAGATATACTGGTTGGTGGTATGGAACATTTTTTTATTTTCCATAATATATGGGATAATCCTTCCCAGTGACTAATATTTTTCAAGATGGTTATTGCACCACCAACCAGTATAGGCTATACGTGCCGTGCGTCTTGACAAGAGTGGTAGGGAACCACTTGAAATGGGAGCATCTTTGGTGCCATGGGGAATCAGCAGATGTAGCCGATCACCATTTTTCATGTTCACCCCAGTAAATGTGTTACCCGGCCTGGTAAACGTTTACAGTTTGCGACATAGGAAATGGCCCAGTTGAAATAGTTGATTTCCCATGAAAAATGCATGGTGATTTTCCATAGTTATGTAAACGTTTACCAGAGGGTATATATAAATGTGGACGAAGTAAGCATCCTTACATATCCTTAGCCTACTGGTAACTGGGGTACAACTAACCGTAACTAAGCCACACACGCGATTCGTGGTGTGAAAGACTAACCACAGGGTGATGAAATTAGGATGGTTTTTGAACGACACCACCGCATTGTTTCATGTTTGCTGATGGGAAACACTGGTATGGTTTCAATACGGTATCAGAATCAGGTGAAAGTCCCTGGTATTTTGTTACAAGTGGGGGTGGCAGATTTAGATCCTTCAATGATGGAATTGATTGAACATAGGCTACATAACTATGGAAAACCACCATTTTTTATGGGAAAATCAACTATTTCTATGGCAATTTTCAATAGCTTTTTCGGTGGGAAAGATGGCCTTCCATGATGGAACCAATGGTAAAACATGATGGAAAAAGGTGTCAAGCGCAAACATGAAAAAATATGCTCTTTTTGGATCCGACTTTCCCTCGCTTTCGGAACGAGCTGAACTCGATCCCTTTTGGGTTCTGGACGTGAAACGCCTTCGAAACGCATTTTTTTTTTTCAATTCTTTCCCGCTGTCCTCCGCTGGTGCCTGCTTGCTTGCGCCTTTCTGGTCGTTACCTTTCTGCTTCTTCCTTCTTTTTTTGGCTTGTTTCCCGCCGTCTGGGCTTCGTGCCTGCTGGCTTGCGCGTTTCTGGCTGTCGCTTGCCTGCGCTGTCCTGTCCGGCTCGTTTTTGGCCGTCTGTGGTTCCTACCTGCTTGGCTGGGCGTCTCTGGCTGTAACTTGCCTGCGTTGTCTGGCTGTTGCCTGCCTGCTTTGTCCTGTCTGGCTCGTTTCCGTGGCCGTCTGCGGTTCCTACCTGCTGGGCTGGGCGTCTCTTCTGCTGTTACCTGGTGGTCTGTCTGATGTGGATTTTCCGACAACACATAGCGGGTTTCAGCACGAATGTCTGGCTAAGTCCAAGGTTGCACGATTTTTTCGCTACATTTTGGTGAGTTCAACAAACCATTTTACTCTTTGAGTTCGTCGAAAATGCTGTGGGCTTTCTATCGCATCGAAGCTCAAAATAAAGCCATGAAATCCCCATGGAAATCACCATTTTTCGACCTCAAGGAGATTCCCATGGACATCACCATGGGTTTTTTCCGGTTGCAATTCGCTGAAACAAAACAGGTGCCCCGCGTCACGCGCGCGGCACCGGTGAAGGAGGCGCGTCTGGGGATCTGTTAGGATCATTCCAATCCGGTGATTTTGAGGGTGATTTCACCATATTTCACCTACCAGAAGTGAGAAAAACTGGAGTTTTTTGCTGATTGGTTGGCGGTTTGGAACATGAATGGATGATTTTTTCCTATTGGGAATGGAATAATCATCCCAATTGACTTGAACTCCATCATTTTTCCGAGGGGTAGGTATAGAACCAGCTGATTTTTATGGTGATTTGATGGAATTTCAGAAGAATTTGAGATTCGAAACGGGACTTCGTCATAGATTCGTCATAGATTTTTCCGGAACCCATTTCGGGATAAAGTGCATCCATCTCACCTTGATATATGGAAGTAAGTCTGAAAGGTCTGGAAGGCATCGAACATGGCAAACGGGGCTGACGGATACCTTTGGGTAAAGGTTTCGATGTGGAACAGCCGTTGGGGAAACCCGGAAAGTCATCGACAAATGGTGGAAGTGTTAGTCTACCCTAGGGCAGGTCATAATTTTCGAAGATTTTTTTAATAGCCAGAGGCACGGGAATGCCGCTACTTCACCAGGGGATCTGGGGGCGATATGATTGGGGATTTACAGGGGATACTACGGGGTATAGAAGCTGTAGAGCCAACAAGATAAGATTATATATATATATGTAATGGGGATAAACATCCCGGCGGACCTGGCACCGGCCCATGATTGCTTAAAAATTCTTGTTTCGCTGTGGCGCCAGCTCGATTTCATGTGGGAAACAACCATGAAAAAAAAACATCCGTTTTAGTGTGGTTTGCAACCCTTACAGGGTTTTGTGCTTCAAAACCCGGCGAACGAACAAAGTGGTCTTTTCTCTTCACCGCATGAGAGATCTTACAGCTTCGCCAGTGGCGGTCAGCAAGTCGAATGCTATCACACCCCCCCCCCCCCCCCCCCCACCCCATGCGTAGCGTAGCATCACATCATGTCTTGCAGTAGAGACGAATGCGTAGCGTAGCCTCCCATCATGTCTTGCAGTAGTGACGAACGCGTAGCGTAGCCTCCCATCATGTCTTGCAGTAGAGACGAATGCATAGCGTATCCTCCCATCATGTCTTGCAGTAGTGACGAATGCGTAGCGTAGCTCCCATCATGTCTTGCAGTAGAGACGAGTGCGTAGCCTAGCATCACATCATGTCTTGCAGTAGAGACGAATGCGTACCGTAGCCTCCCATCATGTCTTGCAGTAGTGACGAATGCGTAGCGTAGCCTCCCATCATGTCTTGCAGTAGTGACGAATGCGTAGCGTAGCATCACATCATGTCTCGCAGTAGAGACGAATGCGTAGCGTAGCATCACATCATGTCTTGCAGCAGTAGTGACGAATGCGTAGCGTAGCATCACATCATGAGTAGAGACGAATGCGTAGCGTAGCATCACATCATGTCTTGCAGTAGTGACGAATGCTATCACACCCCACCCCACCCCACCCCACCCCAATTTGTGGGCCGGTAAAAGGTCCGTCTGCACAAACATGTATATACTGGGTAATGTATGATACACAAGCAAGATATGTGAAGATTTCGATACATTCTAAATCATGAGAAATACCCTCTGGTAATTTAACATAGCTATTGAAAATGACCATAGAAATAGTGGATTTTCCCATTGAAAATGGTGATTGTCTATAGTTTTTTGTATGTTTACCAGAGGGTAGTAGTTGGGTTCGTCCAAAAATGGGGTATGCCGCGGTGTGCCCCAAAGTTGCTGTTTTCCCAATCCTGTCCCTCTGGCATCAATTCAGGTGAAGCCTCCCCGACGAAGCCAGGCAATTGGAAATGAAACAAAAAACGGTGATTTTTTAATGGGATTTGATGGGGATTTATTGGAGTCAATGGAATTTGCTGGTGATTTCATAGGATCTTTTTATGGATTTTTTTCTGGTGATTTAGTAGGATTGGGATTTTGAGGTCATTTAATGGGATTTAGTGCATGTAGGCCAGAACCTCCCAAACTTCTGTAACCCTCCCATTGGTAGTTAAGATTCGTCCTTCAAAACGTGGTTGTTGGTGCTTAAGACTAGAGTCATCCCATTAAAAGTTCGAAAAAGTGACTTATCTATCAGAAAACTATCAGAATTATCAGAAATTGATATATACTTATAACTTATAACTTATAACACGACCGTACCACGTACCGTACCACGCACTACAATACCGTACCATGAGCCGCACGAGCGTACCAAAAATACGCACCACAATCGTAGCACGTACCGTACCATGTAACACAATACCGTACCATGAACCGCAACACCGTACCAAAAATACGTACCACAACCGTACCACGTACCGTACCATGTACCACAATACCGTACCATGTACCGCACCACCGTACCGTAAATACGTACCACAACGGTACCACGTACCGTACCATGTACCGCACCACCGTACCGTAAATACGTACCACAACCGTACCACGTACCGTACCATGTACCACAATACCGTACCACGTACCGCACCACCGTACCGTAAATACGTACCCGTACCTGGGTCAGCTTTGGGCCCAACCGTACCGATTCCAGGAAGCCAATAGAGCATTGCTCTTGAAATTAGCCAATATATATATATATAATTTCACATTTTGGATGTTCTGTTCCTATCTTTTTGGGGGAGAACGATAGGCATGCACAAAGATATAGACATGAATCAAGATAGGGTATGGATATACTAGTGCCAATATCCTTTTCTAATATCTATATTTATATCATTTTTTTTGTTGGATGTTACTTTTTTTTCACGCAGACATTGTTGTTTATGGGAGCTAAAAACCATAAAATCACCATAAATAAATCACCATAAATAAGCCAGCCATGAAATCACATTGAATCACCTCAAATGTTCGTTAAATCCCATTAAATCACCATTCAATCCCATCAAGTCCAAATTAAAATCCATTTCTGTTGGTTAAACTCCAGTAGTTCATCATTTTTCTGGGTCAAATCATCAATAAATCCAATTTTTCATGGTAAAATCACCATTTTTCTCACCATGAAATCCATCAAAAAATCCCAAACACTCACCATTTTTCTACCAGGTTCAGTGGAATAATTGGAATAATTGCTCAAATCACCATTGATCTAAATGACTCAAAGTACCATGGTACTCGTCAAATAATGGATATACATATATATTATATTTGATATTTAACAAGTTCATCAAATTCTCATACTTGATTGAATATATCAATGATTATTATATTAAATCAATGACTGGTACCATATTTAACCATTTATATATATCAACTTATCAGATAGTGGACATGGTATAAATGGTACTACTCAAGATTAATCACCATTTTACTTCATGCTTACCATGGATGTCCTTTTCCTTTTCCCATTGGTTGGTTGATGAATAGAGGGGTTTGAAGAAACCCCTTTAGCAACAGGCAGGTTTGATGATAGATGGTATACCAAACCGGCCCTTCGATTTTTACCAAAACGACATTATTGGACTCCAAAGTATGGTTTTTGATACTTGTAACTAAAAAAACTATAGTTAAGTTGGTTTATATAGGTACAGTAACCAGGGTTTATGATACTTATAACCCACACCCAAAAGTTACTACAAGGTGGTGCCCCCCAAGTTATAAGTTGGTTTATAAACCCCATTAACTATAGCTATAAGTACCATAAACCATAGTTTTTGGAGTTATAAACCAACTGAACGCTATCTTGGGGGCACCACTTTGTATAACCAACACCCAACGGTTACTATGGTTAAACCCCCAAAAGATCTCCACAGTGCCACCAGTGGGGTCCAGGCGTCCAAGTCTTCCAGCAAAGCCGAGTCTCCTAGCCGCAGCCGCAGGTGGGAAAATCGGTGGTGAGTTCATACCTGGGGAATCCTTTTTGGGAACTTCTGCCGAAATTACATGCTTGAATTCTAAAACTTCTGCCGAAAACAGAAAAAATTGCCGGCAATTTTCAATTCTGCCGAAATAGGGTTTTCATGGGCTGTGCTTATTTGTATAACCAAAGCTGAGTCCGGGTAATTCCGCCGAAATTGCTGGCAATTCCGCCGAAATTGCGGGCAGTTCCGCCGAAATCTGCCGACATTTTTTCTGACTTTATTGGGGCAAACATTCAACAATCAATTCCGCCGAAATTGGTCTCCAATGATGGAATTCCGCCGAAAGCCGTTTTTAAAAGCGAAATCTGAAAATTCTGCCGAAATCCTAAACCGGCAAAAACTTCCATACATTTGGAGTTCTCAGGTATCTGGAGAAAATGGGCATTTTTCTATGGGATTTGCTAGGAAATTCATGGGAAATTCATAGGAAAGTCATGGGATTTGATGGGGTTTAGTGGGATTTCATGGAATTTCATGGGAGATTCATGAACATTACTATGGGATTTCATGGGAAAATTAGTGGGAAATTCATGGGAAATTGTTGGGAAATGAATGAACAATTAATGAGAAACTACAAAATCATAGGGAAAGTAATGGGAAATTAATGGAACATTAATGAGAAATTAATAGGATTAAACGGGATTTCACTACCCAACAGTGGGGATTCAATAGGATTTAATTTTGATAGGATTTAAACATACGTCAATGGTTTTTCTCACGGGATTTAACCAACACGAATGGTGAATTGATGTTCATGGTTGTATCAGCAGTCGTTGTAACTGTATTCGCCATAGACTAGAGTATAGAAGATGATTTATATACTAATTGAAATTGGGACCCATTAGTGCTGTACACACACATATATATATATATACACATATTGACACACACGTACTTAAAATGCATAATATAAGATAGACATACGTGTTTGTATATACTACATTCAAAGTTGTGCCCCCAAACATCATGTTTGTTGGTTAATGTCCACCCCGGAACGGCCCGGCTTATTTCATTATCATAAGGCCGACAGTTGGGCTAGTTATGTCTGCCAAACTTTTATACATTTGGCTTGGTCTGAAAACAGGGTATAGCAACCGCAAAAATATGCGGAAGAGTTGGACACCTGGAAATTATAGGTTTAAAACCTGTATTTCCAACTAATTGTACAGGATGGGGCCCCAGTTCGTTAGCTAAGTTGGTTTATAACTACAATAACCATAGTGTATGATACGCAAATAACTATATTTAGATGGGGTTATAAACAAACTTATAACTGGAGGGCCCCATCCTGTACTAGAATGGGAATTAATGTATTCCAAACATATTTCCTATTCCCAGTATTACTATGCAACATATGGAAGATCTGGGAATTAATGGTATTAGAATGGGAATAGAATAGACATGTATGGGTCTTACCATCCTTAGGGAGGAAGGATTTAAGAAGCAACTTAGATCCCATGAAAAATCACCATAAATATTCTTGGTTAAGTTAAAATCCAATGAAACATCACAAAATATTGTTGGTTAATTCCTTCATAAGGTTGGTTAATTCCCAGCAAAATCTACATGTGGGTATGGATCAATACCTATTAAGACAATTTTTAATGGGATGAACATCCATATACCAGCTATTTTGATGTTCACCAGGGGTACAAGGTTTTGACACACTGCCATGTTGGTTAGTTCAACATCCGAATATTGTGGGTTATCTCACGAAATCTCGCTATTTGAACCATTTCGCTACGTGAAATCCAAGTAGTTCACCATTTGTTCTTAGTTAAATCACCAATAAATCACCATTTTTGCTGGTAAATTGCCCATACACCAGCATAAAAATGATTTTTTTTGTTGGTTAAATCAGTTCAATCCTATGAAATCACGATTTTTGCTGGTAAATCTGGTAAAATTCCAAGACATCACCGGTAAATCCACCATTTTTCTTGGTTCAACCACCATGGTCAGCGTTTTGCTGGTGAAAAACGAAACCGCAGGTTGCGACTGGGTCAACGTGTGGACGCACATGTGGAGGCGGCCATGCAACGGGCCAAGGAGAGCGGCCATGGAATTTTTCGAAGTCAGTGGAATTCCAACATGGGTATGGGTCAATACCTATAGATACCATTTTTAATGGGATGGACATCCATAAATCCCAGCTATTTTGATGTGAACTACAGGGGTACAAGGTTTTGACACACTGCCACATGGTGATTCTAAGCAGCAGAAATCGTGATTTCATGGTGATGAAATGATGATTTCATGTCGGATCTAAGCAAGAAACATGGTGATTTCATGGTGATTTATGGATGATTTTACCAGCAAACATATTCATTTAGTAGGATTTAAGCAACAGAAATGGTGATTTAATGGTGATTTCATCAAGCAAAATGGTGATTCACTGGAATATCAGCAGGAGCATTTCAATGGGAATTAAGGCAAGAAACATTGTGTTTTTTGGAATTTTGGGAGTTTCAGCGGAACACATGATATATATATATATTATGGGGCTTCGGCAGGAAAATGGTTCTTCAATGGAATTTCAGCAGGAGTATGGTTATTTAGTTAATGGGATTTACATGGATTTACAAAGCCAAGAAACACGGTGATTGAATGGAATTGTGAACTTCAGCACCCCAAAAGAACGCTCGGGTGTTGGAGGCTCGGGTGCCGTGTTTGATTCTTCTCCGGACTGATGGCGATGAAAAAATTACACATGGCAGGCACCACCATGCAATGCCAAAGCGCCAGATGTGAAACAAAAGCGGTGGACATTTGGGCGAGTACCACATAATATATATATATATAGATGAATGTGTATGTATATATATATACATATTTATATATGAATGTATATATATATATATATTTGAATGTGTATATGTGTATATATATATGAATGTATATATATACATATGAATGTATATATATATATATTCTTGCAGATGCATATGTAAATAATAATATGCATATACACATACACATATATATATAATATTTATGTATTAAAGATATATACACTGTATATAATGTATATCTTAAATTCCAATGGTCCCACAGATTCACCTGAGGAGCAATGGCGCCAGCAGCAGATTGACGAAGAAGAACGACGGAAGGTGCGGCGTTGCGTTTTGCGTCGATGTCACCGGTTGTGTCATGTGTCACTACATGGAGTGTGTTGAATGCAAGGTGCAATGTTTTATGTTTTTTTCTTTTCAATGTGTAAAAACCATGGAATGTGTAGTGGAACGTGGAATGTAATGTGTTTTATGTGTTTTTAGTGTAGACTAGTGGGATTTAAGCTCCATTCTTGTTTTATGCCACTTCTTGTTGCTTAAACCCATCAATTTTGGACACTCCAAAAGCTTCACATTGCCCAAAATGCTCATCCAACTGATTCCCTCTTTAGCTTCACATCACCAGTGACACCCTATTGTTGATCTTCATTTTTTCTTGCTTGAAGCTATCAACTCCCAGTTTTTTTTTTAAAATGTTTTTTTAACTCAACATCGCTTAGACGGGCGTTACTTGCTTAAATGGTGTTTGTAGGCGAACTAATCCGTTATAGACAAAGTTAGCTTTGAGAATGCTGACCAGTTACCCTCTCGTAATTTAACATAGCTATTGAAAATGCAAATTTTTAATGGGAAAATCAACTATTTCTATGGCAATTTTCAATAGCTACGTAACAAATTACCAGAGGGTAACTAACTAATCATAGCCCATCTAAGTCTCAACTATCTCACTGACGGTTAATCCACTCAAAGCATGGACTGAGAATTGGAACAAACTATTGGTTTTCACAGTGGCTGCCTAGCCACCTAACTGATGTACTCGTCAATTACCAATGGTTTTCTGTGTTATTACTATGACTCATGTTTTCGATACTTTCTCCCCAACTTCTCTAAAAACCATTGCGCCAGCATGATATCCGAATTTTGTATCCCCATATGTCCATATCTTGAATGGTTATTTCACATGTTATAATCACAGCATTTTTTTCGCAAAATGTATCCATGTACCGCCGGTGAAACTATGGTAAAAAATCAGGGGTTTTGCAAAATAAGTCATGATGAATCCTACAGTAATCCCCTTTTTTATTGGAAACATATTGTTTTACCCTCTGGTTATTTGACATAGCCATGGAAAATCCTTTATAAATGGAGGTTTAATGGGAAGATCATCTATAAATGATTGTTTTATGAAAACTATCTGATTGGTGGTTTGGAACATTTGCATTATTTTTCCCATTATATTTGGAATAATCATCCCAACTGACTGAAGATGATTTTTGCTGAAGATGAATTTTTATTTTCTCCATGGGAAATCCACTACGACTGGGGAATCAATTAAGGGACTATTTTTGGCATTTTTTCGTGGTTCCTTAAGCAAATCCATGTTATGAAAACTATTAAATCACCATGAATCTTTAAGCTTAGTTTCTATGATTCTGAGTGGACATGACAAATCATCATGTTTCTGGGTTTTAATCCGAGTAAATCATGATCGCCTTGCTGAAGCCCCATCAATTCACAAGTTGCCTGCTATATATATATATATGTAGCCTATCATATATACCTGGTTGGTTATATATCCCATTAAAGCTTAATACTTAAATATCGATTAAATCCAATTAAATCGCCATTCAACCAACTTAAACCCATGAAAATCCATTCAATCCTGCAATTTCCACATAAATCCCATTCATTAAATCACCATCAACAGTCTATAAAAGTCTATCCACATCCATGACATAACCTTGAAAATCAATATTCAACCCCAAATAAACCTATGCAGACCACAATTAAATTATTTTTTGTTTAATTGTGTCATGATTAAACCGCCCTTACCATTAATTTTCATTAAATCCCATTATCACTATTAATCTCCATTAAATCCCAACAGTGAATCCCGATTAAGTCCCAATGAATCCTACAACGGGTGATGCCCATGAAATCACCGTATTTGGTGGTTACATCCCCATGAAATCCCCCCAATTTCCATACTAAACCTATATTAAAAGTCCCATATGAAGTCCCGAATTTAGATAGTACCATATTTAGTTTTTTTTTTTTTTTTCTGGTGGTTATATGCCCATCCAATGAAAAATCACTAGTAGATCCCATATGGAGGTTTCCTAAAATGAGGGTTTTATATATATATAAACCTATATCAAATCCCATCTTTCGTGGTTTTTCTGGTTTCTTATATCCCAGAAGAAATCCCATGACATCACCACTTTCTGGATTTAACGCTATTGAAACCATGGCCATAGCAATAGTTGATTTACCGAACTTAAAGATGATGATTTTCCAGCAAACTGTTCGTTTAGAGGGCAGTAGATCTCATACTGGTTGGTGGTTTCAAACATTTTGAATTTTCCATTTCATATATGGGATGTCATCCTTCTCAGCTCACTTTCACTCCATCATTTTTCAAGATGGTGAAATTGCACCACCAACCAGATTGTTATTGGAGAATCCCATATCAATCCTATAAACTATATAATTAGTATAATCCTATATCAATCCCATATCAATCCCATATCAATCCCACATCAATCCTATATCAATCCCATATCAATCCTATATCAATCCCATATCAATCCTATATCAATCCCATATCAATCCTATAAAACTATATAATCCCCATGATCATATCATTGTTATCCCCCAGCTTCGCCAGCTGTCCTTCATCCTCCGCCTCCAAGCGGCCTTGCGCGGCCGTGCCGCGCGCCGCCGCGTGGCAGAACACCGGAGAAGGTGCCTGGAAGCGGCGCCCGTGCTGCAGGCGACCGGTTTTTGGATGTTGAACCAACTATTGGTTGGTGGTTTGGAACATGAATGGATTATTTTTCCACATATATATATATATATATATATTGGGAAGAATCATCCCAACTGACGAAGTCCATCATTTTTCAGAGGGGTAGGTATATCACCAAGCAGTTGAGGTTAGGGGAATTTAGAGTATACCAAAACTGGTTGGTGGTTTAAAACATTTTTTATTTTCCATCATATATTGGGAATGTCATCATCCCAACTGACGAATTCATATTTTTTAAGATGGTGAAATTGCACCACCAACCAGCCAAAATATTCTAATCTTGATAAGGGAGATGGGAATCTTTACCCCAAATCTCTGGGCAGCTTGGTCAAGCAGCTACGGTATCATAGGGTATGATTGTGGGTAAACCACAAGCGAGGGGTAAATCATGGTAAATCAACCAAGAAACAAAAGCTTCTGATATACTTTACCCATAGAAGCTGTAGTATAAACAGAAAAATGGGGGGCACTTGACCAACAGAATTGAGCTCGGATCAAGAAGCCCTCATGGATGATTTGTACCACGGATCAACGAATCCTGGGATGATCTTATAGATTGAAAGGAAAATCAGGACCCAAGAGTCTTTAACCTAAGACATACGATTTTCCTCAAAATTCCTGTTTTTTTTTTTTCCGGCCCCGTCTACCAGGGCCCTGGCCCAGGTACTATTGAGGAGTAAGATGGCTCAACTGAAACTGCAAGGCTTGGAAACCCCTTGGAGGCTTCATTTTTCAGCTGGTGACGGTGGATTTTTCAATCCAGACAACCAGTTGGTAGATGGGCAAATTCCCGTTCTAATCCCATATCGATGGGAATGACTCAGGATCCTAAAATGGAGGTACGTTAGTACCATATTTTTGGCCATATTTTCTGGGGATATTCTCATAGGCCTTATATAGGCCTTATATATGGTAGGTATACAGTACCTCCAATTTAGGTTCCTGAAATGGCCATTGATTATAAACCAATGTTTCATAGGAATCCCAATCGTCCCCCTGCCTGGTGCAGGATTTCGCAACCATCCAAGGAAACGCATCACCATCAAGTTCCATCAAATCACCTGTTGGAGTTACATGAAAAAGCCCATAAAATCGCTATCAATCCAATTAAATCACCTAGAAAAGTGTTCAGCATAACTTGACTGATGATGAAAAATGGGACTTAATGTGAATAACTTACCCTCTGGTAAACCAACATAGCTATGGAAAATCACCATCTGTAACAGGTAAATCAACTGTTAATGAGCCATTTTCAATAGCAAACTGTTAAACATCACCAGAGGGTATGACGATTGCTGGGATTCTTTTCGGAGAAAATGATCGGATTTACGACTGATTTCAAGAAAGTTGAACTGGATGATCTCTATAGTTAGCCTCTGGTAATTTGGCAGAGTTTGCTGGGGAATAGATAACATGTTTAACACTAATAATAATCTATAAATGGACCAGAAAAAAAAACATATGAGCCATTTATAGATTATTATGGGCCCTTAAAATCAACATTTATGGTGAATCCCTTAAAAGCAACGGCCAGGGCCATAAGATCACCATTTTTCATCACCATTTTTCATCCCATTGAGACCGATTTTTTCATCCCCAGAAAGTCGCGGCCATTTAAATTCCTGTCGTCATTTTCAGTGGGGATGTATTTAACCTAACCATCCAAGTGAACATTGAGGCTCTTTTTAAGGGTTATTTTTTTTGCTATCATATTGGGAATTTCATAACCCCAACTGAAGAAGTCATATTTTTCAGAGGGGTAGGTCAACCACCAACCAGAGAACATTGAGGCTCTTTTTAAGGGTTAATTTTTTTTCCATCATATTGGGAATTTCAGAACCCCAACTGACGAAGTCATATTTTTCAGAGGGGTAGGTCAACCACCAACCAGAGAACATTGAGGCTCTTTTTAAGGGTTAAATTTTTTCCATCATATTGGGAATTTCATAGCCCCAACTGACGAAGTCATATTTTTCAGAGGGGTAGGTCAACCAACAACCAGAGAACATTGAGGCTCTTTTTAAGGGTTAATTTTTTTCCATCATATTGGGAATGTCATAACCCCAACTGACGAACTCATATTTTTCAGGGGGGTAGGTCAACCACCAACCAGAGAACATTGAGGCTCTCTAAGGTTGGGCATCAGAAGTTGTGGAACAAACAAATGGTCGTGACAGGTATGAATAATCCAGGAGAATAGTCCAGGTATGAATGTAAAAAAGTCTTATGGCTGATATTTCGATGAAAAGAGCTGGCACCCAGTGATTCTTCACTTACAAGTCCTGATTTTGCTTTATTTCCCTGGTTTTCATGGGTAACCACCATGGCCAAACTAGATTCCCCAAGAGCTACTTGGTGGCTCATCACACGAATCGTAACTAGGTTGTAGCTACGGTGATATAAAGTGGGGCCCCCGTTTATGATAGCGTTCAGTTGGGGGCCACTAATCATTCCAATTTCACTACGGTTTATGATACGCTTAAATAAACAACGAACTAGTTTTCATGGTGTTTACAAACATTTATAAAACATTTGATAACGTATCATAAACCATAGTGAAATGTTTTTTTGTTCAACCAACGTTCACATCACTGGGTGGCACCATCCTGTGCGGCATCCCCAAAAAGGTTTTTTAAGGCTAGCCCCAAGTTATAAGTTGCGTATTACTCCGTAGTTATAAGTATGAAAAACCATAGTTAAAAAACGTAGTTATAAGTATCATAAACCATTCTTATTATATCTTATTATATCTTGTAGCTATAAACAATCTTTGCTGTCGACATGGGCCTCACATTGCGCAGGTGAGAAGAAAGCGTCTCTGAAGATCCAAGCGTCGCGCCGAGGACAAGTGGAACGAAAAGAAGTGGAGAAGAAAAAGCAGGCGAGTCGCTATCGTCACTTTCGACACGGTCGACACGGATAAGTCGCGAGAATTTGTTCAGAACTGGATGACATTTATCATTGGAACATCGGTTTTTAATAACAGGGAAAGAACATAAATACATGGGATGAATATCATCTGGTTGGTGGTTTCAAATATTTTTATATAATTTTCCATTTCATATATGGGATGTCATCCCAACCCCATTGACTTTCACAACCCATCATTTTTCAAGATGGTGAAATTGCATCAGTCCAACCAGTTTTCCCTTAATCATAGATTTTCCATTAACCATAGATTTTCCATAGATTTTCATATTTTTCAAGATGGTGAAATTGCACCAGTCCAACCAGTCATCTATTCATTGGAATAGGGCTTCGTGAATTCATCGTTTGGGATAGGTGGAATAGCTATGGAATATCCTCCGGTAATTTTTCGCTATGGAAAATGGTCCTTTTTTTGTGGTCCATTTATGGATGATTTACGTATATTTAAAGCTATTAAACATGGTGATTTCCATAGCTATGTTGAAATGTTGAATCACCAGAGGGTAGTTAAATTAAGGGTCAAGCTTGGATGGGTATCGTTCGATGAATCGAGAATTGTTATGAGATAAGTGGGAATTCACGGGATAATTTGAATTCACATGTGGAACAACACTAGGTTTCCATTAATAATCATTAAACACCATAGTAATTGAAACCATAGTTTCAGTAAAATGTATGGAGATGGACCATGGATAATATTAAACACATGTGGAACACCCCATAGTTTCGCCTTGCGGGATTCATCGTTCCAATTTTTCATAGTTGGAATATGTATTGCTGGCATGAATTGGGGTTTCCTAAAATTGGGGGGTATGGAAGATCCAAGAAAATCCAAAAAAACACATGGATGATTTGAGGGTACCGATATTTTAGGACACCTCCGTATCATGAATTAGGGATATAACCAGCAAGAACGGGGAATGTACCCGGCCTGGTAATTTGTTACAGTTTGCGACATTGAAGCCATGGCCCAGTCGAAATAGTTGATTTTCCTATTTTTTTTAGCATGGTGAATCTTTCATGGAGATGTAACTTCATAATTTACCCGGCCTGGTAAACGTTTACATAACTAGGGAAAATCACCATGCTATTAATGGGTAAATCCACTATTTCTATGGCCATTTTCTATGTCGCAAACTGCAAACGTTTACCAGTAGCTGGTGTGGTGGGAATACTCCGGACTTATTGGCTAATGGGGAGACTAAATCGTGGGATTTACCAGCTTTTCTATTTGAGGTCTTTGGGTTTTAAAATCTTGGAGGAAATTAATATCACCAACTACTGGGATACTTGGCAAATCATTGTTTTTTTTCTTGGGACGTTGGAACATCATTGGAATATGGAAGAAGATCTCTCCACGGCCCGTTTTACCTGGAACATGTGACCGTCGTGACAGTCGTATCGCAAGGAAAGGGACCACAGATACCAATGGCATCTTCACACATGATTGAATATTAAGGATTTGCAACCTGTACTTCCTGGAAATCCTAAGAGGATACAGCCTAGAAAAGAGGATACTGCCTACATTAACGACACATCTTTTCTGTCTAGGATACAGCCTATAGACTGGTTTTACAACGCCTTCCTGGACTGTACAATATGCCTATGTACCCACTGAACTATTCACTGGCGGAAAGTCATTGCAAATTGTTTACGAAGTCAAGAGGATGGATACCCTCTGGTAAACTAACAGTTTGCTATTGAAAATGGTCATTTATAGTTGATTTACCCATTAAAACTGGTGATTTTCCATAGTTATGTTAGTTTACCAGAGGGTATCCATTGCAATACGGATTTGTCTGAACATATGCCCTAGAAATTCATGATTTCTTCGATCCTCATTTTCTGCCTGAAGAAAATTGGCATTTTTCATGGCCATCAATCGGACGGCCCCAAAAATCTGCAGAGTATGCCCCCGATCCCCCAACCATCACCAGGGGCCAACATGGGCTCTGGCGAGGCATAATTTGGCACTTTGGAACCCCAATGAACTATGCTGTAGATATTTCCAGTGAATTCCCTAAAATTCTTATCGGACTTGTGTCTGTTTTACAACCTACCCGGCCTGGTAAACTAACATAACTCGGGAAAATCATCATTTTTAATGGGTAAATCCACTATTTCTATGGCCATGTTCTATGTCGCAAACTGCAAACGTTTACCAGCGGGTATGTTTGTTGATGAAGTCCCAAAAAAGCCCCAAAAGGCACCCTATTTGCAATGCAAAAGTCCCCATAGATCCCCATAAAATGGTAGGTCTCAAAAACCCATTCTTGTTGGTTAACTTCTCCATGATTCTTATAATTCCCGTTAGTTAATCACCATAGTTGTTGGGTAGATCCCACTAAACTATCATATGTGCCATTTAAATCACACAAAATCCACTTCTTTGCTAGTATATTTGCTGGTAAAACACGTCACTTCGCCAATTAAATACCTTCTGGTAATTTAACGCAGCTTTTGAACTTTACCATTTTTTATAGGCAGATCACCGAACTAAATGGGCCATGTTCATCCATTTTCCATAGCTATGTTAAATTACCAGAGGGTATATCCCCATTCAACACCATTAAATCCCAATAGATAAATCACCATTAGATTTAAATCCCAATTAAATCGCAATAAATCCCAATTAAATCCCAGCAAATCACCAATGAATCCAAGTTAAATCACCATTAAATCACCATTAACTCCCCATGAAATCCCAATGAATTATATAGCAATTTTTGATTAACACCACCCCAGTTCCACCCGGCCTTTTTTGTGTCAGGAGATGAATGCGGCTGCAACGAAGGTCCAAGCGAATTTCCGCGGGAACAAGGACCGCGAGAAGGTTCGAAAGGAGAAGAGGGCAAGAGAAGAGGCGGCCACGAAGATTCTTGGTATGTTCAAAATCGTAGGATATGATGTAACATAACCATTGGAAAATAGTTTGTGGATTGATTCTTGGTATGGAAAATAGTGGGGTTGATGATCCTTGGTATGGAAAAATCCTGGTTTCATTTCATGGGATATGATATACGTATATATATATAATATATGTATTCCATATGGAACAGTGTATTCTTCATCAATATTGGGATTTTCATGTAATATGATAATATCGTTATCTAATAGTCTAATAGTTAATAGATTTTTCATGTTAAACATCTACCACTGATCGAGGGTTGCGACGACATAATCACTTGCCATGGAGAACACACATATTAGGCATTGGATATATACAGAATGACATATCAGTGATATCCAATTGTTATTCAATCCAATGGTAAGTGGTGGGTATAAATAGCTTTTGGAACATAATTAGTTGGTGGATTGATGATCCTTGCTATGGAAAAAATCCTGGTTTCATTTCATGGGACTTTCATGGGATTTTGCAATTCTTCATCAATCTTTGTACCAATCAAATGAGATATTTCATGGGTAAACTTTGAAGATCCATGGGTAAACTACACATTCGGAGGCTATGACAATATGACAATCATCGAATTGAGGGATCAACTACCCGGCCTGGTAAACGTTAACAAAAAACGAGGGAACATCACCATGCTATTATATAATGGGTAAATCCACTATTTCGACTGGGCCATGGCTTCAATGTCGCAAACTGTAAACGTTTACCAGGCCGGGTATATTCCATCAATCACCATTACTAACCATTACTGACAATCATTAGCCATTACAATCATATTAACCATTAGTAAATGGCCATGACTTCAAGATGGCTTTTTAACCGCTACTGCAGAGGGTAGAAAAAAGCCTGGTTTTCATGGCTCCTTGATATCTCCCCCATTGGAAAATCGCTGGGGGATTGAAAACCGAATCTGATGGAATCGGCATGGATGACCAGCTTTTTGACAATCTGCCAGGTGGCAACCGAGGTTTTCTCCCAACCGAGGTTTTCTCCCATTTTTTTGGAGGATTTTCCCATGAACATCATTTAAAATCCACATATATAAGTGATTTCCAATTGCCACGTTTGACTACCCAAGGGAGCAATGGACAAAACCCTGATAGAGTGCTATGGACCGTCAATGGATCCTTGAGTGAAATTTGACAAGTTTGAACCAACCAAAGAAGGTGTTTAATAGTGATGGATGATGGATGATGGTATGTAAAATCGGGCACTTTGGTCATTTGTATGAGTGTTTTTTTCAACAAGAAATCTTGTAAAACCAACCTTTTTGCGGGGATCCTTGGGTAAAATATCTTTGTTTAACAATCAATCAAAGTCGGAACACACCATTCTTTGTACTCTTGGTCTAGAAGCTTCATTCTGTTCACCGCATCTTTCAAGGATTCAATCAATCAAGCGTGGCAAAGATGCACGCAAACAAGCAGACGTTGAGAAGCAAGAAAAGCTGAAAGCAATCACCAAGATGCAAGCCGTTTACAGAGGCAAAGTTGCCCGCAAGGACGTGAAACAGATGAGAGAGCAACAAGAAGAGGCGGCCACAAAGATCCAAGCAATCAAACGTGGCAAAGATGCGCGCAAACAAGCGGACCTTGAAAAGCAAGAGAAGCTGAAAGCAATCACCAAGATGCAAGCCGTTTACAGAGGCAAAGTTACCCGCAAGGACGTGAAAGAGATGAGAGAGCAACAAGAAGAGGCGGCCACAAAGATTCAAGCAATCAAACGTGGCAAAGATGCGCGCAAACAAGCGGACCTTGAAAAGCAAGAAAAGCTGAAAGCAATCACCAAGATGCAAGCCGTTTACAGAGGCAAAGTTACCCGCAAGGAAGTGAAAGAGATGAAGGAGCAACAAGAAGAGGCGGCCACAAAGATTCAAGCAATCAAACGTGGCAAAGATGCACGCAAACAAGCGGACCTTGAAAAGCAAGAAAAGCTGAAAGCAATCACCAAGATGCAAGCCGTTTACAGAGGCAAAGTTGCCCGCAAGGAAGTGAAAGAGATGAAGGAGCAACAAGAAGAGGCGGCCACAAAGATTCAAGCAATCAAACGTGGCAAAGATGCGCGCAAACAAGCGGACCTTGAAAAGCAAGAAAAGCTGAAAGCAATCACCAAGATGCAAGCCGTTTACAGAGGCAAAGTTGCCCGCAAGGACGTGAAAGAGATGAGAGAGCAACAAGAAGAGGCGGCCACAAAGATTCAAGCAATCAAACGTGGCAAAGATGCTCGCAAGCAAGCGGACCTTGAAAAGCAAGAAAAGCTGAAAGCAATTACAAAGGTGCAAGCCGTTTACAGAGGCAAAGTTACCCGCAAGGAAGTGAAAGAGATGAGAGAGCAACAAGAAGAGGCGGCCACAAAGATTCAAGCAATCAAACGTGGCAAAGATGCACGCAAACAAGCGGACCTTGAAAAGCAAGAAAAGCTGAAAGCAATCACCAAGATGCAAGCCGTTTACAGAGGCAAAGTTACCCGCAAGGAAGTGAAAGAGATGAGAGAGCAACAAGAAGAGGCGGCCACAAAGATTCAAGCAATCAAACGTGGCAAAGATGCTCGCAAGCAAGCGGACCTTGAAAAGCAAGAAAAGCTGAAAGCAATTACAAAGGTTCAAGCCGTTTACAGAGGCAAAGTTGCCCGCAAGGAAGTGAAAGAGATGAAGGAGCAACAAGAAGAGGCGGCCACAAAGATTCAAGCAATCAAACGTGGCAAAGATGCACGCAAACAAGCGGACCTTGAAAAGCAAGAAAAGCTGAAAGCAATCACCAAGATGCAAGCCGTTTACAGAGGCAAAGTTGCCCGCAAGGAAGTGAAAGAGATGAGAGAGAAACAAGATGGAGCAGCAAAAGTGATTGCCGATGGGGTCCAGCAAAGTCTTGTAGTTCATGAACAGCAGGAGCAGGTGCATGCGGGGTTTGCTGGGTGTGGCACAGTCCTTTCGGTTGTTGCACTTTCTTCGGAAGAATAGCAAGCTGGCATCGATTTGGAAAGATGTGAAGCACTGCACTGAAGTTTCCTCTTATCCAATATGTTAACAGTTACTTAAGTGGCTTATGTTGTGGGAGGAAGAGGTCGCAAAGAAAAGAGAAGAGACCGAAGACTTGCAGAAGAAACTGCAGGAAGCCTCTGCAATGCAGGCTGGTTTCTTGCCATTGATGCGGCTGGATAATTTCATTGTTCATTCCAGCGGAATATACAGTATGAACAATTTGAAGGGTCGTGTCCCATCTTCCTCTTAATGTCAATTGTTTGCATAAGTGAAGTCAACGTCTGGTGCAAAATGCAAATGCCGTTTGGATACTGCATGCTGCATGGATTTTATGCTTAAAGATGCTTAAAGTCTTTGTGTCAAGAAGCGCAGTGAAATCTGAAAGTTTCAAAGCCAAAACCATTTCTGAAACTCTTGCTTTCAAACTGCCATGAACACTATGTAGTGGAAACGTGCAGGCAGAAATGGAGCAGCAGAAGCAGAAGAACGAAGAATTGCAGAAGAAACTGCAAGAAACTGCTGCGCTGCAGGACCCATGGGACACATGTGCAGTGTCATGTGCAGGGGCCTCTTTGAATGTCCCACTTGTCAGCCGCTTTCTTCGGATGCGTATCTTGAGACACGATGTCTCCTTTTTGCAAGAATAGCAAGCTGGCATCGATTTGGAAAGATGTGAAGCACTGCACTGAAGTTTCCTCTTATCCAATATGTTAACAGCTACTTAAGTGGCTTATGTTGTGGGAGGAAGAGGTCGCAAAGAAAAGAGAAGAGACCGAAGACTTGCAGAAGAAACTGCAGGAAGCCTCTGCAATGCAGGCTGGTTTCCTGCCATTGATGCGGTTGGATAATTTCATTTTTCGTTCCAGCGGAATATACAGTATGAACAATTTGACGGGTCGTGTCCCATCTTCCTCTTAATGTCAATTGTTTGCATAAGTGAAGTCAACGTCTGGTGCAAAATGCAAATGCCGTTTGGATACTGCATGCTGCATGGATTTTATGCTTAAAGATGCTTAAAGTCTTTGTGTCAAGAAGCGCAGTGAAATCTGAAAGTTTCAAAGCCGAAACCATTTCTGAAACTCTTGCTTTCAAACTGCCATGAACACTATGTAGTGGAAACGTGCAGGCAGAAATGGAGCAGCAGAAGCAGAAGAACGAAGAATTGCAGAAGAAGCTGCAAGAAACTGCTGCACTGCAGGACCCATGGGACACATGTGCAGTGTCATGTGCAGGGGTCTCTTTGAATGTCCCACTTGTCAGCCGCTTTCTTCGGATGCGTATCTTGAGACACGATGTCTCCTTTTTGCAAGAATAGCAAGCTGGCATCGATTTGGAAAGATGTGAAGCACTGCACTGAAGTTTCCTCTTATCCAATATGTTAACAGTTACTTAAGTGGCTTATGTTGTGGGAGGAAGAGGTCGCAAAGAAAAGAGAAGAGACCGAAGACTTGCAGAAGAAACTGCAGGAAGCCTCTGCAATGCAGGCTGGTTTCCTGCCATTGACGCGGTTGGATAATTTCATTTTTCATTCCAGCTGCATATGCAGTATGGACAACTTACAGGTCTTGTCAAAGCGTTTCAGTCTAAATCCATGAACTCTGGGTAGATAACTTGAATGCAGTTCTGAGAGTTTGAAAGTCAAAGCTTTTGAGATAGTCGTGTTTCGAAACTTCTCTGAACAGTACTGGTAGCTTGCAGGCCGAAATGGAGCAGCAGAAGCAGAAGAACGAAGAATTGCAGAAGAAACTGCAAGAAACTGCTGCTCTCGAGGACGTCTTGCACTATGTCTTGTTCTGCAGAACGACGATGTACTGTTACAAGGTGGTGCCCCAGTTGGTTTGCTTAGTTTGTTTACAACCAGGTTAGGGTTTGATATTGTGATTATAACATATAAGGTTTAAGGTGATGATAATCAACATATCATATAACAACAGATTACGACTATAGTGACTATTGCTAGGTGGGCTTACACAGCAATAAACACAACTGAGGGGCACCACCTTATAGGTATCATGCATCATATCTCCGTTTGGAAGAATGGCAAGCTGGCGATCTAGAAAGATACAGGTACAAAGGATGATCTTCTTCCCAATCCAATGTGTCAATATGTTGCAATCCAACATATTGCCAGCTACTTCAGTGGCTTATGTTGTGGGAGGAAGAGGTCGCAAAGAAAAGAGAAGAGACCGAAGACTTGCAGAAGAAACTGCAGGAAGCCTCTGCAATGCAGGCTGGTTTCTTGCCATTGATGCGGTTGGATAATATCAGTTCGCATTCCAGCTGCATAATTATGCAGTATGGACAGTATGGACAACTTACAGGTCTTGTCAAAGCGTTTCAGTCTAAATCCATGAACTCTGGGTAGATACTGTAACTTGAATGCAGTTCTGAGAGTTTGAAAGTCAAACCTTTTGAGATAGTCGTGTTTCAAAACTTCTGTACACAGCACTGAGTACTGGTAGCTTGAAGGCAGAAATGGAGCAGCAGAAGCAGAAGAACGAAGAATTGCAGAAGAAGCTGCAAGAAACTGCTGCACTGCAGGACCCATGGGACACATGTGCAGTGTCATGTGCAGGGGTCTCTTTGAATGTCCCACTTGTCAGCCGCTTTCTTCGGATGCGTATCTTGAGACACGATGTCTCCTTTTTGCAAGAATAGCAAGCTGGCATCGATTTGGAAAGATGTGAAGCACTGCACTGAAGTTTCCTCTTATCCAATATGTTGCCAGCTACTTAAGTGGCTTATGTTGTGGGAGGAAGAGGTCGCAAAGAAAAGAGAAGAGACCGAAGACTTGCAGAAGAAACTGCAGGAAGCCTCTGCAATGCAGGCTGGTTTCTTGCCATTGATGCGGTTGGATAATATCAGTTCGCATTCCAGCTGCATAATTATGCAGTATGGAAAGTATGGACAACTTACAGGTCTTGTCAAAGCGTTTCAGTCTAAATCCATGAACTCTGGGTAGATACTGTAACTTGAATGCAGTTCTGAGAGTTTGAAAGTCAAACCTTTTGAGATAGTCGTGTTTCAAAACTTCTGTGCACAGCACTGAGTACTGGTAGCTTGAAGGCAGAAATGGAGCAGCAGAAGCAGAAGAACGAAGAATTGCAGAAGAAGCTGCAAGAAACTGCTGCACTGCAGGACCCATGGGACACATGTGCAGTGTCATGTGCAGGGTCTCTTTGAATGTCCCACTTGTCAGCCGCTTTCTTCGGATGCGTATCTTGAGACACGATGTCTCCTTTTTGCAAGAATAGCAAGCTGGCATCGATTTGGAAAGATGTGAAGCACTGCACTGAAGTTTCCTCTTATCCAATATGTTGCCAGCTACTTAGTGGCTTATGTTGTGGGAGGAAGAGGTCGCAAAGAAAAGAGAAGAGACCGAAGACTTGCAGAAGAAACTGCAGGAAGCCTCTGCAATGCAGGCTGGTTTCTTGCCATTGATGCGGTTGGATAATATCAGTTCGCATTCCAGCTGCATAATTATGCAGTATGGACAGTATGGACAACTTACAGGTCTTGTCAAAGCGTTTCAGTCTAAATCCATGAACTCTGGGTAGATACTGTAACTTGAATGCAGTTCTGAGAGTTTGAAAGTCAAACCTTTTGAGATAGTCGTGTTTCAAAACTTCTGTACACAGCACTGAGTACTGGTAGCTTGAAGGCAGAAATGGAGCAGCAGAAGCAGAAGAACGAAGAATTGCAGAAGAAGCTGCAAGAAACTGCTGCACTGCAGGACCCATGGGACACATGTGCAGTGTCATGTGCAGGGGTCTCTTTGAATGTCCCACTTGTCAGCCGCTTTCTTCGGATGCGTATCTTGAGACACGATGTCTCCTTTTTGCAAGAATAGCAAGCTGGCATCGATTTGGAAAGATGTGAAGCACTGCACTGAAGTTTCCTCTTATCCAATATGTTGCCAGCTACTTAAGTGGCTTATGTTGTGGGAGGAAGAGGTCGCAAAGAAAAGAGAAGAGACCGAAGACTTGCAGAAGAAACTGCAGGAAGCCTCTGCAATGCAGGCTGGTTTCTTGCCATTGATGCGGTTGGATAATATCAGTTCGCATTCCAGCTGCATAATTATGCAGTATGGACAGTATGGACAACTTACAGGTCTTGTCAAAGCGTTTCAGTCTAAATCCATGAACTCTGGGTAGATACTGTAACTTGAATGCAGTTCTGAGAGTTTGAAAGTCAAACCTTTTGAGATAGTCGTGTTTCAAAACTTCTGTACACAGCACTGAGTACTGGTAGCTTGAAGGCAGAAATGGAGCAGCAGAAGCAGAAGAACGAAGAATTGCAGAAGAAGCTGCAAGAAACTGCTGCACTGCAGGACCCATGGGACACATGTGCAGTGTCATGTGCAGGGGTCTCTTTGAATGTCCCACTTGTCAGCCGCTTTCTTCGGATGCGTATCTTGAGACACGATGTCTCCTTTTTGCAAGAATAGCAAGCTGGCATCGATTTGGAAAGATGTGAAGCACTGCACTGAAGTTTCCTCTTATCCAATATGTTGCCAGCTACTTAAGTGGCTTATGTTGTGGGAGGAAGAGGTCGCAAAGAAAAGAGAAGAGACCGAAGACTTGCAGAAGAAACTGCAGGAAGCCTCTGCAATGCAGGCTGGTTTCTTGCCATTGATGCGGTTGGATAATATCAGTTCGCATTCCAGCTGCATAATTATGCAGTATGGAAAGTATGGACAACTTACAGGTCTTGTCAAAGCGTTTCAGTCTAAATCCATGAACTCTGGGTAGATACTGTAACTTGAATGCAGTTCTGAGAGTTTGAAAGTCAAACCTTTTGAGATAGTCGTGTTTCAAAACTTCTGTGCACAGCACTGAGTACTGGTAGCTTGAAGGCAGAAATGGAGCAGCAGAAGCAGAAGAACGAAGAATTGCAGAAGAAGCTGCAAGAAACTGCTGCACTGCAGGACCCATGGGACACATGTGCAGTGTCATGTGCAAGGGTCTCTTTGAATGTCCCACTTGTCAGCCGCTTTCTTCGGATGCGTATCTTGAGACACGATGTCTCCTTTTTGCAAGAATAGCAAGCTGGCATCGATTTGGAAAGATGTGAAGCACTGCACTGAAGTTTCCTCTTATCCAATATGTTGCCAGCTACTTAAGTGGCTTATGTTGTGGGAGGAAGAGGTCGCAAAGAAAAGAGAAGAGACCGAAGACTTGCAGAAGAAACTGCAGGAAGCCTCTGCAATGCAGGCTGGTTTCTTGCCATTTTTTTGCGTTCTACTGTCTGTGGTGTCCGCAGACAGTAAAGTTGGTTTTATATCTGCAACAAGTATCAAAAAACAGATGGGTTTGCTTCGTGGCACATTTCTACAAATGGATGGGTAGATGATCCAACGGATCCAAGCCCAGCAGTTTGGTTTCCAAAAAAGGTCCCCAACTCTGATCCAACTCTGGTGGGATAAAGCATCTTTGTATCACTGAAACCAAGGTGCTTAGCGGCTATGTACCATGCATGCACCGTGCAATTGCACAAGCGCGTCAATTGATGTTTTGAATCAATTACAATCTTCCCATCTTCAGATCTGAAAACACACAGGTTATATCAGGTTATGGTTTCCGAAAAGTCATGGGTGCCCCAGTCATCATCCAACTCCTTAGATCATCTTCGTATTGTTTTCAACACAACGGTGACGGGGGATCCATGAGGCCGAAATGGAGCAGCAGCAGCTTCAAGCGGCTGCACTGCAGGCCAGGAAAAGATGCGAACGCAAACGCGAACCCAAAGTGGTTGGTGGTTTCAAACATTGGTTTAGTATGGGGTAATGATTGTTAATCATGGTTAATAATGGTTGATAATCACTGGTTGGTGGTTTCAAACATGGCTTTTATCTTCCATTTCATATATGGGATGTCATCCCAACCCCATTGACGAACTCATATTTTTCAAGATGGTTATTGCACGACCAACCAGCAAAAAACTGGCTTCAGAAAACCAAGATGTCATTTTGTTGTTAATCTGACATCGTGGTTGATATATCGCCATTGGTATATAGAAATTATAAAACCAAGTGGGTTTGTCTATCATCGTGGTTTTCGATATATCCACTCGGCATATTGGTGTTTATTTTTTCATTTGTGATGATCAGCGTCAATTCATCCAGTTGATGACTGAGGTATATCTTTGTAATGCTTAGTATTTGTCGGATATCGCTATATGGACTCCAGAATTCATCCAGTTGCAGTACTACAGTTCTAGCAGTTATAGCCCTTAACAGCTGTAACTGGCTTATAATGATACATATATATATATATATGCATACAATTATATATATACATATAATCATATGTATGTATAATAATAATAATATATTATTATTATTATATAACCTTAGTTACACGAGTTACGATCCCATCTATGACTGTTAGGGGGCCATAGCTGGTATATCTTGGCTTATGCTCCCAGCGGGAGCCACGGTTGGGTCAATCGACGTGCATGAGGATTTCCTGAAGATCCCCGAACTAAATGGAGGGTTACCATATTTAATCACTCACCATGAAATCCCTTTAAATCCCAAAAACTCGCCATTTTTCTCACTCAACTACCAGGTTCATTGGAATAATTGCTCAAATCACCATTGATCTAAATGACTCAAAGTACCATGGTACTCGTCAAATAATCGACATATATCATGTTTTATATTTAACAATTTCATCAAATTCTCATACTTGATTGAATATATCAATGATTATTATATTAAATCAATGACTGGTACCATATTTAACCATTTATATATCATTATATATCAAATTATCAGATAATGGACATGGTATAAATGGTACTACTCAAGATTAATCACTGTTTTACTTCATGCTTACCATAGATGTCCTTTTCACACTGGTTGGTTGAGCAAAATAGAGGGGTTTCTTCAGGTATATCATTATATATCAAATTATCAGATAATGGACATGGTATAAATGGTACTACTCAAGATTAATCACTGTTTTACGTCCTTTTCCCACTGGTTGGTTGAGCAAAATAGAGGGGTTTCTTCAGACCCCTTCAACAACAGAAGTTTGAGATAGGGGATTAACCAGCTCCCGGCCCGGCCCCTTTTTTTTTTTCCCACAAGGACATATTATTGATTTATAACTCAAACAGGAGAAATATGGGAAAATATGGGAAAATATGGGAAATGTGCTTGGGATGACCATACTGTATGTACAATTTGAAGTCAAAGAACTCAAATTGATAGCAAACACAACATGGTTAAAATGGGAGAAATATGGGAAAATAGTGGATGCCCATACTAATATATGACTCGTAGCTGGGAAGAGCAGATTAAAATTGGAGAAATATGGGATTTAGCCAAGATCATGGTGCTTTTTTGTTGGTTTTAGCCAGCAAGGATGGGGATGTTGCGGTGAGGTACTGGTGGTAAACTGGTGGTAAACTTTGATCAAAGGATCATCAATGCCAAAGTCGGTACCTTTATAATTCTGAGACCGGGGGCCATACTGGATTAGTTACCCTCTGGTAAACTACCACAGCTATGGAAAATCCCCATCTTTAATGGGTAAATCAACTATAAATGGCCATTTTCAATAGCTACGTTAAATTACCAGAGGGTATGCCATTTTCGAAACTCGTTATGCCCCTCTGCCAGAGAAGTGTTCTCTTTTTGAAGACTCCTTTTTTTGACCGGAAACTTCCTGACTCAGGCGGAACTGGAAAAACAGAAGAAGGAGAATGAAGAGCTTCAAAAAAAGTTGCACGACACGCCGACACAGGCCTTCTTGAATGACTGGACTTGAGCATGTCATCACTGGATGGTGGTTACCATAAGTCATGGGGAACGCAACATTTGATCTAACAATGGCTCGTTTTTAATGGGGAAGCCAATGGTTGAATGGGGACCGGGGACCCAATTTTTTCGAAATCATTTGGAACGCGTGAAAGTGTTGAACTCAGCCAATTGCCGTAGCTGAAAAAATTGGGGACTTGCGATCTAAGCATGGAAAGGGGAACAGCCAACAGATGACAGGCTCCAAGACCTTTGAATCAATGGTTGACCTGGTTATCATTGATCATGCTGTGGACAAAATGCTGCAGCACTTTGGTCACTATTGGTGACTATGAAACACTGTAGATAATGGGATTATAGTGGGCTAAACATTTAGCAACTGGTGCAGGATTTCTTCCATCCACAATATGTTTATACACAATCCATAGATATAGCTGGAGGCAGTAAGTTGAAAATGAACTTTTGCAAGTACTGTAATCAAAGGCACTCAAAGGTTCTTGCAACGGCCAATCCAGTAATGAATGATTGGTAGTATTGGCTCATGATTTCAGAAATCCCAAAAAACTTTAGCCTCTGACCATTAGAGTCGCACTTGGGAATATGATCTTGCGCAAGCAGTGCTTTTTTGCGAATGACATAAGAATTTTAAGGCTCCTACCCATCAACCAACATCGATCAAAGCATCAAAGCAGATTTGTGGGGCCCACATTCTCTTCTTGCTTAAATCTCCAAACAATGTGGTGCCCCCAACAGTTGTTGCCCCTCTTCAAAGACAAAGCAATCTGGGTTGATCCATTTTTATCAATTTTTATCAATTTTTATCCTAATTTTAGTTGATGAGATATCTGGGCCAAGTGTAACTACCGAACCCTGTTCTCCCGAGCCCTGGAATCATTGTTCATAAGGGGAATCATCCCAAAATGGCCGCAAGTTTCATGTTAGCGTATTATAATTTACCCAGATTTAGCACTTTTGGGAAGATCCTACTAACCTTGCAATGTCGAGGCCCCCAAACGATAGCGAGACGTTGACGCACAGAGCATTGTATATAATTTGGCCAGAGATATCTATGGAAAATCACCATTTTTAATAGGTAAACCATGGTAAACCATCTACTGTATAAATGGGCCATCTATACCATGGCTATGTTAGTCATAACCAGAGGGTAAATCATCACTGGTTGGTGGTTTGGAACATGGCTTTTATGACTTTCCCATCATATTGGGAATAGTACCCCCAACTGACGAACTAGATCCGGCTGGAGGTGTCCTGGGGGTACCCCCCAAATCCACGCCACTTCGTGGTTGATAATGGTTAGTAATAGGTAATAATGGATAATAATAGTGGTTAATAGTGGTTAATGGTGGTTGATGATGGATAATAGTGGTTAATAGTGGTTAATAGTGGGTAATACTGGTTAATAAAGGTTAATAGTGGGCAATAGTGGTTAATGGTGGTTGATAAAGGTTCATAGTGGCTAATAGTGGTTAATAGCGGTTAATGGTGGTTGATAGTGGTTGGTTAACAGTGATTGATAGTGATTAATAGTGGTTAATAGTGGCTAATAGTGGTTAATAATGGTTAATAGTGGTTAATAGTGGTTATAGTGACTGATAGTGACTGATAATGGTTGTTCAAGCGTTAATCATTTATGTAATTGATACTGAGTTATCAATGGTTATGGCTACGAATGATTATTGATGCTATCAATGGTTCATCCCCTGCCCCCAATACTAAACACCCCCTAAATGGTCCAAGTATGTGGAAATCACCTTTTAAACCATGCTTTCGTTGATGGGATCGTTGAAACCTATGGTGACTAAAAAAAGGGGATCCCCCATGTCTCAGAATCCCCAGGTTCAAGCATGTTAAATCTCGATTCTTGGGCTGGCTTAAAGCATAGTACTTTGCCTTTTTGTGGTTCAATCGCATGAATTCACCGAATCAACATCAATGGTTATCTGTAGATACAATCATCCTGAAGTATAGATGATGTGGATGGAATATGGATTTTTCAACCATAGTCCCACTTTGGTAGAGTTAGATTATATTCCATTCATACCCTCCACATTAGAATAGCGGACATAGTGTGGATATTCTATTATGGACACTCTCGTTAGTGGATTTTGAGTATGGTATTTTATCATATTTTATCATATTTTATCTATATAGTGGATCTAGATATATAATATTATATAATGATATATAGTGGGTGTAATCCACTAAAATGTCCCACTACTATATATATATAATGTTATATGTAATATTAAGTATCTATCTGCTCCTGGATTGCTCTAAATGGATATAATCCCATCCACGAATTCAGATCCCCATTACTGCAATGAATTAATTCATATCCAGTGATAGTAGTGATAGTATCCAATATTGGATCTCCATGTTGAGTAGTAGATATGTTCCCATGAATTGAATATGTATATATATATATAATTATATACATATATATATTGTAGTAAATGGTCTTGATGATATTTTTCAATGTCCACTGAAAGATAAACCGTAGTTATAAACCCCAGTTATTATAGTGAACCCTTCGCCAGCTTAGCGAACTAAATCTCATGAAAGGACCAAATGAATTTTCTTACTTAAATCATGCATTCTTTGCACCACTTTGGCTCTTACATCCCATAAAATCTATAAACATCCATTAAATCCTATGAAGATTAAATCCCATAAAATCCTTTAAACATCTTACACAAATCCCATAAAATCCTACACAAATCCCATGAACACATCCCATTAAATCACCAAGATTCTCTCATCTCTAGTCATGTCGTGTAATGTCCACATCTCCCACATCTCGCTCGTTGGAAAACGAGGCGGCGACCGATCATCGGGAAGCAACGTCCACGGCTCCGTGCGGGCTCCAAGCGGCTCCGTGCGGTGCATATTTCCTGCATACCCATAGGATCCATGGTGCTGCTATATATGCTAACATTTACCATCAATATAGCCCAGTCATGTTAGCATATATATATATATATACCAGCACCATGGATCCGTCATGGGATATTTCATGTATCATCGCATATTTACTATAGCAATACCTGACAGCGCCATTCGGAAGTGGAAAGCTGGGCAAATTCTGCCGACAAATTGATCATTGTGAAAGATCAATGATTTCCCTTGCAGTGAGAATGACGCCCGAGCTTATTTCGGTGATTTCTGGCGATTTGTCCAGACATTTAAGTTTTGCGTTTTTTCGTTTTCGCGGAATCACATCATCTTTCATTTGATGGTCTAGTTTCGGAGTGTTATATAAATCCTGGTTGGCAAGGCTGCACATGTCCAAGAAACAACAATTCCCATCATTGCGGGTATAGCCAAACTTGGGTATTCCGAAAAGCGGGAAGCAAAGACAGTTCTTGACTGCCCAGTAAGTCCGGAATTCTAGGGGCAGAGATAGCTTTTTTTTGGGTTCATTGAAGAGGTGCAGTGAAGAGGTCGCGTAGAGAAGTGGCTTAGGAAATGGCGTGCACTCCTCCATTCATTCATTCGCTGGTTCATTTGCTCGTTCAACCAATCATTCAATTCAATGGGAATTTCAGGATCCTAAAGTGGAGGTACCTACCATATATAAGGCCTATATAAAGCTTATGTAAGGGGATATCCCAGCAAAATATGGCCTTATATGTTACAGTACCTCCATTTTAGGATCTTGGAATTCCCATTGAGTCATCTTTTCGCCTTCGCTGAGGCAGCTGCCTCACACCGGAAATTGGCATTCCAAGGATTTTCCTAACCAATGGTATTGAATATGTCTAATATGGCACCCCCAAATGAAGAGTGACCCCGTACTAAATCAGCTTTTCAAAAAATCATGAGTCTGATCGGCAGAAGGCATGAGTCTTCCTCGTTTCACCTCGTTTTGGGGGGCGTTCAACGTGTCGCACCTGGTGGGCGGCCATGGTTGTAAGGTGCATCCAGAGGTCAAGATGTGCGGCTTCGGCTGCGAATCACTTCACCGGGATTGGCCCAAGAATGCTCAACCAATTATAATGGTTGGGTGATGACTTGGCTTCCATTGAAGATAACGGCATGCTAAAACGTCGTCCCAAGATTGCGTTTGAGATTTAGAATTTCCAAATGCTCCATGTATGGAATATTTACCTACATTCACCCCAAAAATGACCCAGTTTTGTAGGTCAATATTCCATACATGGAGCATCTGGGTGTAGAATTTCCAACATATGGATGCCCCATTGATAGGGGCTGAAGATCCGTGGAAAAACACATATTGCGACCTCAATGGATCAACTACTTGGCTGGCTGAGCCCCAATAAAGCGCTGGTTGACCTAAAAACAACCGGCACTCGCTGCCTTAGATGGGCCATGGAGTTAGTTAGCTGGTTAGTAACTGGGGTTATATCCCCAGTTACTAACCAGCTAACTAACTCCATGGCCCATCTAAGGCGGTATTGTATTTTGTCCCGCTAAATTCGGTTACCATGTCTGCATTTCCCTGTCCAAGTCCTCGCTAAAATATGCCTTTGCCAAAGGCCCGGTTTTTAGCTTGAGGACAAGGGTCGGTTTTCTCTACGTTTTTTTTTTTTAGGTAGTATTTTGTGAGACTTAGCCAAGCAAGTCCCACCCCCAAAGATATCCAGTGCTTGAAAAATCGAGGGGGCACCTTCGAGATTTGCAAAAATAGTTGAACCATGAAAAAACCGTGAAGAGGCCATGAAAACCAGGGTTGAATGGGTGAAAAGGCCGTTAAAGGCCCGCGCCGCAAAATCAGGTTTGTGCGAACATAACAAAAACCACCTGCCTGATGTTGTGATTTTGTAAGCAAACTTTCTCATGAGTGCTCCCGCTGTATGTGACTGCTGCTGGTCTTACGGTGCGGAAATTTTGATTCTTTGCAGGGACTGAGTGTTGTGAACCCTTCAATCATGTAGGCCTTTTACTCACACGGCCCCGTTGAATTTTTCCTGACTTTGAAATATAACTACTTCCTTCAGGATTCAGCCTATATGCATATATCCGTTCAACCACATCACTGCGCACGCTGCGCCTTGATCTTGGATGCACAAGGAAAACTGGTGGGAAGATTCCGAATCTTTCCATTAAAAGAAATGTTTGTTCGCCCACCTTCGCCGCCAAAAAGTTTTTTGCTAGGGTTGCTGCCCGCCATCAGCCAACTCAACGTGCGCTGTCAAACTTTCGGTTGCCCGTCCACGTATTGATATATCCGCCAAAACATTTCGTTTGCGTGGCAGCCGGTTACTTTATCAGGGATAACTGTCGATCACTGAAATCCGAGGGTTCGAGGGAGAAACTTTTGTACCGTATGTATCCGTATGTAGGGGTTCAGGGATTTTGCACAGGTTTGAGGAAAACTTAACCACATGTGGCTTGAACAATGGCATGCACCTTCATGTCGGGAATTGAATAGGCCATTGGTATTGCAAAGCAGGTCCTCCAGTTTGTAAGACGCGTTGCTTGCACCATAAGCCCAGAAAATACTTCGGGTGTCTTCTTGTAAAGGTCCAAACCATGAAATTGTTTTTTAAACTTTTAAAGATCATACAATACAATATAATACTTAATCCCTTCGGCTAATTATATTGAATATCCCGCAGCCAAACTTTTGCTGAGTACTGGATCATTTATTCATTTGGATTCCCATTTGAAGATATATGAAGGGTCTTGAATATTTGGAAGAAGTCAATACTCCAGAATAAGAATAAGGTTGAGAGTATGTACACCTGGGTTAGTAATCCCATCCGACGATAAGAACAAACCCCCGTTCCCAATATCACCTTAAGCCATGGTTTATGGGGGTTGGAAATATGAACAGGCGAAGGGGCCAATATTGTTGGTTGTATGTATATCCCCATGATACTAATATATCCCATTCCACCTCAGTAAATCCCATTAAATCTCATTAATGCCATTAAAACCCAATTAAATCACCATTACATGCCATAAAATCACCGTTGTTTTTTTAAAGACATTGTCATATTTTCAGATCAGGGTGTCTCCGCACTTTGCGCTGAGGCATTCTGTCGTGGATGAGGCGAGGTGTGGATCCGGTATACGGGCTTGTCATGGTTTGTTTGTCATTCAAGTAGTATTCTTTGCGAGGTATACCTATGGTTAATGACCCTAGTATGTAAATGCAAAAAGACCGGGGGATATGCATGGTCCGAACTGATGAAGGTTTGAAACCATTGATTGACACGTGCATCCAAGAAGACAAGTCCTTGTCCTTGTGGGTTGCCCAATTGATCATAGTTGGGGATATGTTAGCCGCCACCTCCAGTATCCACTGCAATCGGAAAGAGCGGGTAAATAAATAATGAATAAATAGATAATGAATAGATAAATAAAAATAAATAAATATATATATATAATATAAACACATATATATATATGCTTATAGATGCTTTGCAAACCGAAAAAATCATGCTTTGATTCTAGAGTTCAATTGCTGAACAGCTAGCATATATATATATATATATATGGGGGTTCATGATTCATGATCTATTTTTTTTTCGGTTTCCATCAAGCAATATATATGGCAATGAATCCCCATTATCCCATCCTCATAAAACCATCAACTAGCTTAGTGATTTCAACCAACTTGGCGATTCCGAACTCTGGTGCCACCGGTTGGCTATATCAAGATATATTACCCTGTGGGAAACGTTTACATAACTATGGAAAAGCACCATTTTTCACTGGAAACATTAACTATAAATGGTGATTTTTCATAGTTATGTTAAATTACCAGAGGGTAACTATATTGTTGGCTATTGTTGGTACCCGCTAAACCACCATTTCTGTAAGTAGAAAATCCATTCACCATCCATGGTCCTTACGTTACGCAGATCCCAGAAAAGTAGCCCAGTATCGGATTTACAAGTATACTCAAAAAAATACTATAACCTGACACTGACAAGGCTCTACTATCAGACATGTCTGCAAAATTTCTCTGTAGGCCGACCTTTTACATCAGCAGCGTCAAATGTGCCATGGTTAGCACATGGGTCATTTCCCTCAAAGGTATCGATTTTCAATCCACTAGTAAAGTTTCATACACCCATTACAATGATCCCAATATCAGATGGATGACCATAACCCCAATATCATGTTTTGACTATGGCACATATGACCACATGTAATCACATGTATGTATATGTTCACGCACATATATATATATATATATTATATATATTATATAGATCAACATATTATGATTATGCTTATATGGGATGGATGTCCATAACTCCCATGATAACACCTCCGGGGTATACATCCCCATTATATCAGCATGTTCCATGGGGCTAGGCTGCCAAAAAGGCCGCTGTCGCAGAAGAGGAGCGAAACAAGGCGACCGGAAATTCCGGAATTCCCCGGTCATGTGCGTGGTATGAAAAGGAATGGATCGGAAAGGGTATCTTTTGACTTTATTCGGCTTTAATAGTGGTTAATGGGGTTTGATGTAATGGCGCTTAATGAGGTTCAATGGGGTTGAATCATGTTTATGGCAATCTTCATTACCATGATGTATATATAATATATATATATATAATTCATTAATTACCATGGTTCGTCACCATCATCGGCAAATATTCCATGTGTTTCAACAAGAACAATATGAAACACCATTTCTTTGCATGTTTGGTTGAACACCATATCCTTATTATTTCACGAGTCACTAAATTTGAAACACCAACTTGCCATGGTTCATCCACGTCTGCTTGGGTTTACCATGGCTTTCCGGCAGGAAGAAACGCGCTTGAACGAGCTCTTGGCGAAAAGCAAAAGTCTGGAAGAGGCGAATCGGAGATGGGATTGAGGGATTAACATCCTGGATTCAATGGATTGGTTTAAGGGCAAATCAAAATGCTGGTTTTATAGTGATTTAATGGGATTTCAAGGGGTTTTATTCACCAAAATGGCAAAATTGTGATTTAATGGTGATTGAACACAGTGTGGGGCCCCCAAACATTATGTGAACGTTGGTTTATAAACCCCAGTAGCTATAGTTATTTCCTACCATAATCCATAGTTATTGGAGTTATAGACCAACTTAACTATCTAGGAGGCCCCAGATTGCAGGAAACCATAGATTTTCCGATTTTCCCATGAAAAATATGGGGATTTCTTGTAAATGTTCCCTTCAACCAATCCATTGATGGATGTGCAGCAGCCAATAACCAAGTTACTCAGTTGGTAACAACATGTAGTAACCATATGTAACCATCTGATCACCTAGTCTTTTTTAAATGGATATACCCTACGAAAAAAACATGGCTTATCATCCATTTACATTCCGGGTGGACCGCTTCCTCAGCGTGAGGCGAAAAAAATACCGTTCTGTTTATCCCATCCAAAAACGATGTTGGTGAATCCCATTTAGAATGGTTGGTTAATCATATAACCTATAATTAAAGATATTAGGGTTTTATATGATTAACCAACCATTCTAAATAGGATCCCATATAATGCTATATAGGGTTTATCCCCGAACCAACCAGCCCATTTATGATTAACCATATAGCAACCCTTATATATAGATGGAACATAACATCATCCAATCATATAACTGATATTTTTTTAACTGATGGTTACCATCATAAGCGGATTGGTTTTTAAGGTACAAAATCAGTTCATCGTCTAAGGATCAGTTATGACTATTTAGATCCCCATGTTGGTTAAAGCCATGCACGTTCGGATGATCCTCGGTGATGGGGGCGGCCAGGGCCGATATATAAATGAGATAATATGAATGGGGCTATAAAGTGGACATCTCATATATATATATATATCATACATACATATATATATATACATATATATATACACATATATATATATATACATACATACATATATATATACATATACACATATACATATATATATATATGTATATATACATATTATATTTATTCGATTACACATTGATATATCCATATTATACATATATCATCGAACAAGAAAAATTAACGTGGTAAACGCAAACCATCGTCAATAGAGGTTGCTTATTGGACAAAAACCCCTATGGGATGATGTGACATGATCCCCAAGTTTTGCCACATTACCCGGCCTGGTAAACGTTTACAGAAAAGGATGGAAAACCACCGTGCTATTAATGGGTAAATCCACTATTTCAATGGCCATTTTCCATAGCTTTTTGTATGTTTGCCAGAGGGTAATCCAAACTAGGTTGTTCCAGCCTGTTATGGGTAAATCAGCCATGTCTGGGGCTGAAACTGGTCAGTTTACCTCTATTGGTTATCCAACTTACCACACGAAAGTGCCCCTTGTGCTGGGAACAACCCATGGAAAGGAACCTCTCTGGATAATGTGATTAATCTTTGGCATGCAAAATGGAGTCAAAAGATGAGTTCTACGATATATATATAATTGTATATATATATCGGTTTCATGTAGTATTCACCAAGAATAATCGATTATGTCAACAGCCCCAACAACCCCTTTAAATTCACCCAGTGATGGTCAGAATAAGATGATATAAACACCCCAATGATCCAGCTAGGCGACGGCCGAGCTGGCGGCGAAGCGAAGTAAATTGGAAGAACAACTGAAGGAACAAGAGAGGCGTCAACTGATGGGAGTTTCCTAGAATTTCATGGTGATTTCAATGGGAATCTCAGGATCCTAAATTGGAGGTACTGTACCATATAAGGCCATATTTTCTGGGGATATCCCAATGCCCTGTGTTGGTGATGTCCCACCTTGTATGAAGAAAACCACTTGCATCCGGGAAGATACCCCCAGTCAAGCCCCCAACTTTTGAACAAACCTGAATTACTTATATATATATATTCTGTGCTGGGTTCAACCCCCGTATTTGTTAGTTAGTATCCCATTCTGGCTGGTGAAGTCCAAACTTTTTTTTGGGGCGTTTTCAAAACTCGTTCATTGTCCAATCATATTCCCTTAAATCCACATTTTGGCTGGTTAGATTTCATATGATGATTGATCAATGATGGTTAAATCATCAAGGTGTTGGTTTAGATCTCAGTCCAGATTCTGTTGAGCGAATTGAAATTAAATCTTGATATTTTTTTTGGTCGTATTGGTTGATTCAAACCATAGTTTCTTCTTTGAATCAGCGATTCTTTCAATGCATTGGCTTTCACGGGAAACCTTCGCCGGAAACCATCGATTTTCCTATATACATATATATATATTCCCATGGTATATCTCCAAACCATGGTATATATTTTTCTATGAAAGATGGGTGTTTCCTGTACCATTTTCCCTTCAACCAAGCCATAGATTCTCGTTGCTTGGATCCTGGTGAAACCACTATGGCTTTTATGCTTGAAGCCACCACTTTTTTTGATCGCTGAAAGCGGCATTCTTTATGGCTAAACTAAACTACCATTTTCCATGGACAAACATATTTTCCCTTTTTAAGACCAGCATTTTTCGTTTTTTTCCATGGTAAACCGCCATTTTTTCATGTTTTTCCATGATAACATCGCCATTTTCCTGGTAAAACGACCATTTTTCCGTGGGGCAACCGGCCGGAGCTTGGAGGCTCCTGGCAGAGGAGCGACGCTTGGCGGAGGAGGCGGAGGCCAAGGTGAAGGCGAGCAAGAAGACCAAGGCTCGGCACGGAGATTTCTGGATCCGAATCGACCATAGTAATAATGATGATTCATGGTCATTTAATTTCTGCAGCATCTGGAAAGGTGAAAAAAGGTCATTTAACTCATAATGTATTGTTAATGAAGAATGGAATGTTAATCGAGATGATAATCATGAGAATGATCAGAAATCGGAGAATGATTTTCATTATACAAATGAATGATCAGAAATCGGAGTATTGGAATTAATCATAAATACTAAGACTAATCATTAACATAATAATCATGATATCTGGATAATTAAGAATGTTAATGGTTAGTGCTAGTATTTATGATAAAATCCAATAATATTATGGTCATTTAATGGTTAATTATGATTAATATTTATGATCACACTACAATCAGAATGTTAATGAAGAATGGCATGATTATGAAAATTCTCATATAATTCATCATATAACTAAAACTATTATTCGTAATATATTTAATAATGCTGTAATGTGTCCTAATCACCAAACAGTTGGGAGGTATAACCAACATACAGTATAGACATTATAAATAAATAAATATATATATATATGTACTAATGGAGCTGGTGTGTGTCATGTTTGAGGCTCAGAATTTATGTTCACATGTTATGTAAGTTCACCCAGGTGCCATACAATGTGGCCCCCGTTACAGTACACATTGGTTCATGAATCCCATGAACTAGTTCAAACAATTTAAGCGTACCATAAACCACGGTGAAATGGGAGTTTTCTTCACCAATTTTTGGTGTTTTCGTATCTACGGAGCCTACGGGGCCCCAGGACTTGTATGATCATATCATGTGATTCAATGAAGCGACTAATGGCATAATATGTTTTCATAGAACTAGTAATATCATAGCTGGTTGGTGGTTTGGAACATTTTTTATTTTTCCATAATATATTGGGAATAATCATCCCAACTGACGAACTCCATGATTTTCAGAGGGGTAGGTATACCATCAACCAGAAAAAACTCATAGGACATATATCATAGGATATTATTATATGAAATGATGATGATTATATGAATGATCATACAAACTAATACATGTCATATCATAGGATATTCTAACAACTAGGACTTATGGTAGATATATCGAACTAGTTAATGGGATTTATAAACCGACAAACATTTTTATTTGGGGGGCACCACCGTGCATACATTTCATCTCCTAGGATATTATGAAATGATTTTAGCCCATACATAATGAGAAACAAATCCATAAGGATGGATCTCAACGATATCCATATCCATGATGTTCTGGATTGATGGCTTATGATAGTATAATAGAATACAACGGAATTTTAAATGGAATATGATTTTTACGGTGATATTTATATATTTATAATGATAATATTTATAGTTCTGTGATATTTTTACAGTGATATTGTTACAGTGATTTTAAATGATAACACGTCTATTCCATAATGTGATATTTATGGTTCTGTGGTATATATATAAAATAATAATGGTATATTATGATAGTAATGATATATTGGGTCAACCTGGGTTAGATACGAACTATACGAATTTTAATCTCTTGCTATGGTAAAATGTAGGGTTGGTCTACAGGGTTGATCCAGCCAATTAAACACCCCTTGTACCGGGGGTGCTGGGAGCAACCCTGATGCAATGGGATATTATGATAGTAGATGCAAGTAAATATTTATCTAGTGATGATTTAACCTGCCAAAATCGGATAGTTTTTGTGGGATTAGAATGGTGATTTCATGGAAAAACTTGGTGGTTTAATGGAGGGACTTGGTGGTTTAATGGAGGATTATTGGTTGATTTAACAACCCACCATTTGTAGATCATGTTCTTGGGGAAACCATGGGAAACTTAACATCTATGTTTGTTTACCCCAGAGTAAATTGATTTAATGATGATATACTAACATAGCGAACCGGAAAATCACCATGCTTTTCATGGGTAAATCAACTATAAATGGTGTATTTTCAATAGCTATGTAACAAATTGCCAGAGGGTAATGATGATTTAACGACGGAGATATAGTAGAGATGTCATTGGATTTAACCCTGGGTCTTCCATGTGCTTTAAGTGATAGTTATTTACACTTATTCACAGTGATAAATGTAACTGAACTGTAACTGAGCCCTTAGCGGACCCCTTAGCTTCTGTCAGATTTTGTCGCAGTGTTCAGCTGCTGTGTCCAATTTTGGTTCGATTTTAAGAGAACCTAAGCCCGAAATACACCGCAATGGATTTCTTTTAAATAAAACTAGTTTACTTTATATACATGATATGATGTGATATAGTAATAGTAGTTACCTATTCTATCTAATGTACTATATATCTATAGATATCTACATCAAAGATATTTCTTTGATGAGTTCACTTGTACCTCAGCCCGGGAAGCTCCGTTCGATGGACTCCTTCAGGTGGGGTCTGAAGCCATGAAAAGCTCCGGAACTTCTGCTCGTTCAGGCGGCAATAAAAATGGTGAGTTCACGGGATTTCGTGGGATTTACCCGGCCTGCTCGACTAACAGGATATACTACCCTCTGGTTATACTACCCTCTGGTTAGTGGTTTTAACCATCTTGAAAATGGCCATTTACTAATGGTTAACATTAGTAATGGTTAATGATTGTCAGTAATAGTTAGTAATGGTGATTGATGGAATATACCCTCTGGTAGACTAACAGTTTGCGACATAGAAAATGGCCCAGTCGAAATAGTTGATTTGCTCATTAATAGCATGGTGATTTTCCAGCTCGTTATTTTGGTTTGCCAGAGGGTAGGTGCATTTAATGGGATTTAGTTACCATAGAAATAGTGAATCTCCAACACCCCAAGGTGAGTCGCCAAGAGTAGGGCTTTACCTTTGGGTTTCTTAACCACCAGCAACCACTAAGGGTTGGCCATCCGCAAGTGTCAGTTGGTGCCACCTTTGGGTGGGCTCTTGTGGCTGTTGGGTTCATATCCATCAACATATGTGTAACATATACCATGTTATGTGGCTTTCAATCGGATTTGATGATCAGAATAATTGGAAATTTAGGGACACATCATAGTTGGTTGATGATGATTACCATTTTATAGTGAAATAATGGGACATATAATCGAGAACATAGATATCAATCCCGGTTGATGACTTATCCTGTGGGGATTCAATGATCATTTATAGTTGTTTTTGCCTGCGGACCGAAAACCGTGCTCGTAAAACGCACGTTTTTGAAAAACACAATTTCGGAGGTTAGGTTGGGGTGGGGTGGGGGGGCATGTCAACGTTTCTTGTACTTCGTACATTATAGTTTGCTACGCTGCAGAGATCTCTGGGATCGTTGCTACGTTACTTGTTAGTACGCTGCAGAGATTTCTGGTGTTGTTGCTACGTGACATCATTCTACGTGACATCATTCTACGTTGCAGCGATGACGGTGAAAAGGCAGAAAACGCGCCTCAGATTTTGCAAGGTTTCCAACATCAGAAATCAATTCGGCACTGTGGTAAAATCACCCTTTTTGGACAAAATGTGCACACCGATGAGCACGGTTTCCGGTCCGGCGGGTTGTTTTTTCAAATCGAGCATAGGGGGGATAGATCATTGACAAAAGCTGGTTGGTTGATGTCCGGGGCCATAGTACCTTGTATTTATCGGGGGGTTCTATTTTGATGGGATCAGAAAGGTACCACAAGGTGGTGCCCCCAAGTTATAAGTTGGTTTATAATCCCATTAACTATAGATATATCTAATATCTACCACAAGTCCTAGTTGTTAGAGTTATCAACCAACTTAGCTATCTTGGGGGCACCACCTTGCATCTTCCACTGATCAATAGATTCGGCCAAGGCCAAAACTGATTTTTGATGGTTCAATCCCATGAAATCCCATGAAATTCTCATCGAATCCCACGAACATCTCAGTTCTAGTTGGTGAAAATGCCATTAGATCCCCCATTTTTTTCGGTTAAAACCCATGAAATCCCATTTTTCATGTTTAATTCACATGAAATCCAATGAAATCCCCATTGAATCACCATGAAATCCACATTTTGCATGCTTAAATCCCATGGAAATCCCCATTTTTCCTGGTTCCACCATAAAAACATCCTCCAAAATTCGGCCCCTTGGCCCTTGGTCGGCCAGGTCAGGAGGAGGCGGCCACCAAGATCCAGGCGGTGGAGCGAGGACGCAGCGCCAGGAAGGCCACCAAGGAGAGCAAGACCAAAGGCGCCGGATTTCGGGATTTCTGCGGGATTTCTGCGGGATTTCCATTGGGATTTCTATGATGTTTCTATGGGATTTCTATGGGATTTCTATGATGTTTCTATGGGATTTCTGGTGGATTTCTGGCTAAGTTGGTGAACATAAATCCAATTTCACTATGGTTTATGATACCCATCACGAACTAGTATTTGTGGTGTTTATAAACCAACGTTCACATAACGTTTGGGGGCCCCACCGAACGTACTACTTAGATGGGCCATGGGAAGCTGATTAGCGATTCCTGGTTAACTGGGGATTTGTTACCCACAAAAAATCCCAATGAAATAATCCATGGCTACTAACTAGTTTTCCCTAACTCCATGGCCCATCTAGCTATAGGGGACGGTTCCGATATTTCCATGGGATTTCCGGAGTTTTTTTGGGTGATTTTTTTTTGGTCCAAGGGGCATTCAGAATGGTGAAACGATGGTGGATTTCGGCGTGTTCTGCAAAATTTTGCGGGGAGATAAACTCCAGCAACAAATTTGGTGATGAAAATGATGGTTTAGTGAGGATTTAACCAAGAAATATTTGGATGGTAAGTGGTTAATACCCACAGTTCATCCATGAATTGACATGTTTTTTTTTTTTTAAGTAGGATTTAACACAAAGAGTCGTGCTGATTTTTTAGAAGATTTTAGCTGGAGACCTGGGGATTTCTGATCTCAAATAGCCTTAACTGGCAAAAAGCTGGTGCTTCAGTTGGCTTTTTCTCGCTCAGACACAGTAATTTAACCGTATTCGATATATGGGGGTTTCCATAGTCATGGGGGTACCCATAAAAATCGCCGGATTGTGATTATTTCCATGGGAAAATCCCAAAATAAGATGGATGATTTTTTTCGGGTAGCCCTATTTTAGGACACCTCAAAAAAAAAAAAATGTCCAACATTGGCCATGAACCGGACATTGAGAAGCTGTGGGAACGGACCCAGGAACGACCTCGACAGAGCGAGGGTTGATCTTCGGAACAGACTGTGGCTTACTAAGATAACCCATAAGCCATAGCCCATTTATATAGAAGGGGCATAGAACGTAGTAATTCACCACATAGATCTTTGTGGCCCATCAATGTCAAACCCCGGATCTATGTCAAGCCTGTAGGGCAAAACATGAGAATTTCTATGGTTTATCAGCCATTCATTTTATACAGAGAGCCTTTCTGGGTAGGAATCCAGGCGCCTGACATTTTTGGTGGATGTGGATTCCTGGCAGATGAGTCCATCGGTAACCCCGGGGAAACCTTCACCGGATCGCCGGGATCGTGGGCGGAGGTAAAGAGAAGACCCACACGCAAGTGAACGTGGGAATGCTGCCTGACTTGAATTGACTACACAAATGTTGGCAGGTGAAGGGTGACAAGGGTGGAGGGTTGGAAAACATGTTTTGAATGGCTCTGGGGCTTAGACTTCCATTGAAATGGATCGAAGAATTTGTTTTTCTAGCCACTTAGGCTTCGATCAACTTCGTTTTTGGGGTTGGGACGGTTGGGATGTACTTTCTACCACGTAACTTACCAAACTGACACTCTTGGCAGGGGAGCAACAAGCCACAAAGTCATGTTTAGCCATTTCTCAGAGGAATATCCACCATTCAAAATCCAGGAATAGACCTGCTTAACATTCACCAAGAGTGTTTTGTTCAACACTTCAACTTCATGTTTTTTCCCATCGTTTCCATTCTTTTCCCATAATGTCCCCAACATTTCATCACGCTTCACCTGAAGGATGAGCATGCGAATCTGAGCCATCGAAGGAGACGCCATGGGAATTTGCGGCTGAGGCCTGGTCAAATGGATGTTTTCAGAGTTCTTGGTAAAAACAATAGGAAAACCATAGGATAATAGGAAAACCATAGGAAAACCATAGGAAAACCATAGGAAAAACATAGGATCTGGTTGGTTGGTTTGGAACATTTGGATTATTTTCCCATAATATATGGGAATAATTGTCCCAACTGACGAACTCCATCATCTTTCAGAGGGGTTGAAACCACCAACCAGGAAATATTGCGCCCATATGTTTTGATTCCATTACTGGGTCAACCTTGGATATCCTTGGATTAGTGAAAGGTACATGTTTTTTTCGCGCAAAAATTGGGGCACAAATTCACCGAGCCAGTTAGCAAAATAAGTTGTGGAAGATGGGCCATGGGAAAAACGCGACTCCTGGTAACTGGGGATATAACATAATTATATAATATTATAATCTTCAAAAAATCCCACTGACATAATCCATTTACTAGTTCACTAACTCCATGTCCCATCTAAGTATGGATGGTTTTCACGTCATGGACCACGAATCGTGGGTAGATCCGGTGGGTAGCACTCCATGGGATTGCTCAGGGCTTTTCACCCCACCTATATACATTACATGTATAGATACACCATATACAATCCATATACCTGGTTGGTGGCTTCAAACATGGCTGGATTATTTTCCATTTCATATATGGGATGTCATCCTTCCCATTGACGAACTCATATTTTTCAGAGGGGTGGCTCAACCACCAACCCAGAAACTACACTATAGTATACTATAGTTATATAAAACACCAGCTAGATTATATATTTATGTATAATGGTTAGTAACTAGTAACAAAACACAATATTACCATATACCAGATACATAATGTATTTATAACACATCCCAACGTGCAAATGCCGAGGCTTCATCCCTCGCAATCTGGCCGGAACAATGGTTCGGAACAATTTTTTGGCCCCCCCAAACGCTATAAATGGGTTTATAAACCCCAAGAATACTATCCCAGATGCCAACCATGGTGGTGGAATATTTACCTACATCACTGGGTCATTTTTGGGGTAAATGTAGGTAAATATTCCAGCACCATGGAGCATTTGGGTATAGTAGTAAGTACCATAAACCATAGTTACTGGAGTTATGTTCACCAACTGAACGCTATCGTTTGGGGGGGCCCACGACTTGTAGGAAGCATGATCGAATTTTGTGGGTAATGGAAGTGTTGCCAATGTTCAAGGATGTTAAGAACATATCTGGTTGGTGGTTTGGAACATTTGGATTATTTTTCCCATCATATTGGGAATTTCATCATCCCAACTGACTTTCACTCCATCATTTTTCAGAGGGGTAGGTTGAAACCACCAACCAGATGATTTTTCGGCCGGTGCCAGTAGTGTCACCATCCCTGGATACCGAGGATCAGCTGGGTCACTCGGCAACTGGAGCCGAAGAACGACGGCAATGCGACGATATGGGGCCTGGATTTCCAAGGCCGGGTCGTCCTGCTACATTTACCTTCCAGTAGATTCAGAGTTTGACCCTGAAATTTTCAGTAACTCCAGTAAATCCGAATCATCTGAATTCAGAAATTACCCTCTGGAAAACTAACATAACTATGGAAAATCACTGTTTTTAATGGCTGCAAGAGTTTGACCCTGAAAATTTTGACCCTTTCTAGTGCAAACTCATTTTCCAACCCCCAACTCGTGGCAGGGGTCGTCATCTTTGACCAGTAAAGGAGGGCATGAAATGTGTAATCGTTGTGGTTTTGCGAAGTTTTGCGAATTGGTTTAGTGTACCATACTATGATAACAGATGATCTAGGGTCTGGACTTAAGTCGCATCTTCTTGTTGAAGTCGCATCTTGCTTGGCGCCCGCCATACAAAACACAGTTGCACTCAAATCTTGTGATTTGATATTTGCACTAAATCATACATGATTGCCGTTTACCAGCGCGCCAGCTCGCTTTTTCCATGGTTGACCTAGTTCCATAGTTGACTTTTTTCCTCGTGTAGGTTCTTTTGCCCCAGACAGCGAAGCTATTGGGGGTATTACTTCAAGTATAGGCAGAGTTGCATGTTTGCGTTTTGGAGCTGGGTTGCTGGTGCCGCTGCAGGGTGCCGCTGCAAGGTGCGGCTGTCAGATTGCTGTTTGCGCTTTGGAGCTGCCAGGTGCTGTCCTGTCCCGGGCTTCTTTTCTTTTTCCCTCCTTGTTCTCCGGTCCAGAAGAGCCTTGGTGGGTTGGTATGCCTTTAGGCCTTGGCCTTGTTTTGGCTGCGTTTCTTTTTTCTTATGCTACACTTGCGGTGGTGCTGTGAGCAGCAAAAACAGCACCAGCAGAAACAGCAACGCACAAGCAGCAGCACCAGCAGCGAACCTGCTCGTGCTGCTCGTGCTGCTTCTGCTGCTGCTGCTGGCTCTGACCGGCGCCGCGTCGCACCCCCTGTTGATTTTCGAAGGTGATTTCAAAGGAAAAAGTGTATGTTGACTGCGCGAGCGCACTGTTTCCTTGAATTCAGCAACTTTCTATGATTTGTGGAATTCATTGGCGCCCGCAAAGAATCATTGCAAAAAACAATGCTCGTGATGTTACTTCAGCGGCGTGATGTGCGTAGTGTTTTTCACAGCGCTTGCCACACAAGATGTGCCTTCAGCGGTGTGATGTGAGTTAAATCGACAACTTGTAGATGAAACTAGATGATCATGGACAATAGATGATAATAGTTGATACTAGATGATACTAGATGATCATAGAAGATCATAGATGATAATAGTGGTACAACATGCTATGATGATTATAGCAACATGAACATATATATTATATACATCGTATCTCACTATAGACTGGTTAAGTCGTTTTTTTTTGGCTAAACACAACCAGGCTAACAATTGGATTGTTGGGGTATAGCATCTCGAACAAGTTAAATGAGGCAACATCAACCAACAAACACAACTAGTAGGTGCCACATTGTAGATACCCCATGTATATTCCCTGGAATTTTCCCTTGAAAACTTCCATGGAAAATCCGCATTTCTCTGGGTGAAATCACCTGTACGGATAGATGCTGCTATGACTATATTTATATTCTTTGGGGTTTATATCCCTATTATATATTCTCAATATATATATATATATATTTATAACTTTCCCATGGTATATCTCCATATTTTTTCTCCGTGATATCTCCATAGAATGGTATTATCAATGGATTGGTTTAAGGGAAAACCTCGATTTTCCCATTCAAAAACAGGGGTTTTCCTGTAATTTTTCCGTTAAACCAATCCATTGATATGTGGGTTTTAATCCCAAAGGGCTTCACTAATGGGAATATCAATATAAGTATAGAATAGATAACTATGGTTTATGGTTATCGAACTATACAATGTGGGGCCCCCAAACGTTATGTTTGTTGGTTAATATAAAGCCCATGAATACTATAGTTATTTAAGCGTACCATAAACCATAGTGAAATTGGAGTTATGTTCACCAACTTAGCTATCTGATCTTGGGGGCACCACATTGTATGGTTCATCATGTTGTTTTTTAACCCCATGAATGATCTCCATGAAATCCATTGAATGGTAGAAACCGCAGGATTCCACCGAGAAAAACGCGTTGCGGCCCCGCGCAAGCGCGCCGGCGCTGCAAGCGACGTGCCGTTCCTGTTTCGAGGAGGAGCCGGGAGCCATGGAGAAAAGACACCAGAAATGGTGAAACCTACTCTAAAGTAGTGATGAATCTATAATTTTTCTTTTGGGATTTCTATATATATATATATATATTTGTAGGATTTACTGGGATGTAATGGGGGGTATAATGTCAACAATATCTTTAGAACTAGTGGGATCTCATGGGGATACATTTCTCAACAATATGATGTTTATTTCCAGATCGGCTGACACATTCCAGGTGAGGCTCACGTTTAACTTGCTTAACCGCGTTGGGTTTATGGAGATATAGCTATAGTTAATGGGTTTAGAAAACAACACACATATTTCAAACACAACTGGGGGGGTCTCACCTTGTACAAGATTACCCTCTGGTAAACTAACATACCGAAATCACTTTTTTCATGGGTAAATCACCTTTAAAATCACCTATAAAGTCACCTATAAATGGTCCATTTTCCATAGCTATGTTAGTTTACCAGAGGGTAGTAGATACCCTTTGGTGATCATTTAACAACATAGCTATGGACATCTACCAGTTTTAATAGATTTAAATAGCGAAATTATCATAACACATCATCTTTTTTCATGGGCCATTTTACATAGCAATATCAAATAATCAGAAGGTAATATATATATATATTATTCATAGAACAATCGGGATATGCTCACCCCACTTTAAATTTTGCAGCCAAAGAAACCCGAGTTTTCGTGGGTGATCGATACAGGGTTCCGGGTCCCCCGTTATAAGTTGGATAAGTTGGTTTATAACCCTATGTAACATTATTCAACTGGTTGGTGGTTTGGAACATGAATTTTATGTTTCCATTCAGTTGGGAATGTCATCATCCCAACCGACGAACTCATATTTTTCAGAGGGGTAGGTATACCACCAACCAGTCAACTAATATTCAACTATAGAATACATTAATTGTAGAGATATCCACGACAATTCCGGTTGTGAACCTATAGTTATAAATCCCATTAAGTTGGTTTATAAATTTATAAACCCCATTAACTATAGTTACAAGTATCATAAGCCATAGTTATTGGAATTATGTTCACCAACTTACCTTTCGTTTGTCCCCTGTATCCACAGAATGTCACCGCGAGGAGCAGCTTGGGCTCTATGCTCTGCGCGGCAGAGTACGATGAGTTGGACGAGTTCTAAGTGGACAACCAGATGTGGAGGTCATGATTAACCGCCGACAAATCCACTCTGAGAATCATATCCCCAGGTCATTATATTATATGATATATCCTAATGTGGCAAAAAAAGGCTATAATGGCTATAATTATATGGTTATAATTATATGGCTATAATGGTCATATCCTAATATATATATATATAGCCATTATAGCCATTGGCAATCCCCAGCAATCTGAGAATCGACCGCACGTTTCTCTAAAAAAAAATATCGCAGTTTTCTTTCCTGGACTTCCGCTGGAAAGTCGTCTAGCTAGCTCGATGATCTTTCTAGTTAGCCATGGCACAGGCTGCAGGGACCTGAAATTAGATGATACCAGAGACTGCCAAAAATTCAGGGGTCAATGGGTCAGAAAGTGGATCCTTTCGATGATTTTATTCTATGTTCACATGGTTCTCAGAGCAGCGGGTGTGTAGAGTAGAAGTCTATGAGCTTGCGAGTTTCTGTGCCTGCAAAGCAGCTGCAGCTTCCATGTTCTCGGCTCTAAAATAAAGACCGCCTTTGGGTACTTACAGTGCTTTAGGAAGACCTTTGCCGTTCGGAGGGATATATTTGGAGTTGTTTAACTTGGGGTCTGTTTACAACTTCTTAGGGGCTATTTGGAGCACTAGGGTGTATATAGTATATATAATGGTACTATATATGATTGGAAACCATTATATATATATATTACTATGGTTCTGTCCTCAATTTCCCGAGCTTTCAAAGGCCACGATCCAAGTGAAGTCGCTATCCCACCAGATTTTTTTTTACGCGACGACCGTGTCCCCTTTCTGAAATCCTTGAGTTTTTCACAGGGAATGACCATGGTGAGAAATGAGGGGAATCCCAGAAATCAGATTCTATCTGACTCCGAAAAGGATCTTCCGGTTTAGCCGAAAGGGTTTTTGGAGCAACACGTTGGTCATTGTTGGAGATGCTTTAAGACATGGTTTACGATATGATATGATCTAAGACTATTTAAGATATGATTTACGATATGATTTAAGCATATTTAGTTCAAAATATGTTTTAAGCATATTTAAGATATGATTTAAGGCATGCTTTAAGACATGCTTTAAAACATGATTGAAGATATGATTTAAGATATGATTTAAGCTGATTTAACCATCAAGAAAATCTGAATTTAACTTGATTTAAACAGCAATTCATAGGGGCTGACCTTGGTTAAAATGGGTTTAAACATACCACCTGCTGAATGGTATAGAATCAATGATTGACATGTGGTACAGCCCTATACACCTGGTCATATTCCTATTCTTGATTGTTTTCCAGCGTTTTTTTAGAACCAATCATAGGACATCCGATATTTTCCCATTAGCCGACCCACTTGGCTCAAAACTGTGACTCAACTGTGCAAAAATCATTGGAGAGAGTGAAGGCCATAGATGTCCTAAATTCCCATTGGTTGGGTTGATGAAAATAGAGGGGGTTGAAGGTTTACCCCTTTAACAACAGGTTTGTTTGATGATGGATGGTAAATTTTAAACCGGCCCATCTATTTTTACCAAAAGGACCTTATTGGTGAAGGCCGGATTGTTCGGAAATCTGGCCAGATATTCCAGATGATTTCCATTGTGTCGCCCTTCGTTACCAGGATCTAAGCACAGACCTGGAGATCCCTGAAAATCTCCAAGCTTTAACGAAGAAGGGACTCATTGAAGTCCGAGGTCATTTCAAGGGGTAGCCTCTGGTATTTCTGGCCAGTCGAAATAGTGGATTTTTCCATGAAACCAGTGATTTTCCCATGAGTTTTGTTAGTATGTTTACCAGAGGGTAAATGTGGAATGTGAAAAGTATTCCAGTAAACTTCCAGATAACATGGAAGATTCATCAACATTATTCCAGTTAGTATGTTAGTTTTGTTTCTAAATGTAAATGTGACAATTATTCAAGTATCTTCCAACATGTGATGAAGGGGGTATCATTGCTTAGCCAAGGCACTCCAAAAATCCACTAATCTCATCCTAATATTTAGACGTTGCCTAAACAGTCCCAGTGTTGTGGAAATTCTTTAATAAATCATGGTTTCCTGGTTGGTGGTTTGGAACATGCATGGATTATTTTTCCATTTCGTATATGGGAGAATCCTTCCCATTGACGAACTCCATCATTTTTCAAGATGGTTATTGCACCACCAACCAGATAATCATGTATACTTGGTGGCTCATCCCATGAATCCTAAGCAGCTTATATCGGTGATATCCCCAGTTACAGGATGTAAAAAAGCTGGGATTGGGCTTAGTCCACTTGTACCCTCTGGTAAACTAACAGTTCGCTATGAAAAATCACCATCTTTGATAGGTAAATCAACTACAAATGTGCCAAAATGAACGGGGGCCCCGGGATGAATTTTCACCTGGCTTTCTGAATCCTGGCGATGGCACGCAGCGTGCCGCCGCGACGTGTCGTTGAGGCCACGATCTCGGGCCGGTAGCCTCCAACAGTTCGCGGATGGCCCATAGAAATAGATGGTTTACCTATAAAAAATGGTGGAAATAGATTGTTTACCTATAAAAAATGGTGGAAATAGATGGTTTACCGAACTTAAAAATGGTGATTTTCCAGTTCGCAAAGTGTCACAAATCACCCATTTTTAGATGATTTTCCCATTGAAATCATATGTGTTAAATTACCAGAGGATCTATTTTTATAGGTTTATTCAATGATTTTCTATTTTTATAGGTAATAAAACCATCAACATTTTTTATAGGTAAACCATCAACATTTTTGGTTGTTGAAACCATCGGGTAGCCTTCATGGGTGATCCACTGGGAAGTTTATTTTATCTAAGGGTCAAAGATATCCCATGTCACTGGTGATTTAATGGACATCAAAATGGTGATTTAATGGAACATGAATCGGATTTAACGGGCTTCAATGAAGGTACATGCTGATTTTTGTGGGGTAAAAGATTCAGGATGGGATGTCACCATCTTTTAGATGACGTTGTGATTTTGATGAATAACATCAACCTTGACGTTTTGGGCGTTCACATTGACGTTTTGGAATTTGGGGGTTCTCCGTTCCCCAAAAAATGTGACCAGAGAACGCCATCGATATGGCTTGTGGTACCCAGCGCCTGGGTCGGGGTGAAACACCAAGGACTTGGGTTTTTCTCGATGGCCCATGAAAATAGCTATGATGAATGAGGATTTACCTATGAATTTAAGGGCCCCCCAAAGATAGCGTTCAGTTGCCGAAGATAAGTGGCTGAATTCTATAGTTTATGGTAGATATAACTATAGTTAATGGGCTTATAACTAATTTATAACTGGGGGGCACCATCCTGTATGAATTTAATTTTATATTGGTGATGGTCCAGTTCGCGCCGCTAAGGTCTTCGTAAACAAAAAGGTAGGTGAACCATCGGATTGATGGGATTATATATATATATGGTTAAATTCTGACGACCTCACTGTTCTCCCGAACCCTGGAATCATGGTTTATGTTAAGGAAATCATCCCCTTTTATGGCCGCAAGATTCAGGTGAACGTGAAATATTATGGCCTTTACCCAGATACATCATATATCTACAGTTAGCTATGGGATGAACATCAACATGTCACCCCAACATGTCACCTGAACGGCAGCTGCAACGCAACAACAGGTCGCCAGCGCCGGCTCGGCTCGTGGCAGGACAGCAGAATCGCAGCCATGGTCGAAAGGTGGAAGATATACCCAAGATATAATGTCAACCCCGAATTAATAGACCATGGTTTCTGGCAATTAGGGTGGTACTCCTCCAATAGTCATTTCATTTGGGGGGTACTCCTCCAATAGTCATTTCATTTGGGGGGTACTCCTCCAATAGTCATTTCATCTGATACTTTTTTATGGTACCCTCCCAATTGAACAGCCGTTTGCCGTTTATTAATCCAGGGTTGACATTATTCTGTACTGTCCCTGCAGCTCCAAACACCGAGACTGAGACTGTATTTGGAGTTGTTTAACTTGGGGTCTGTTTACAACTTCTCAGACGCTATTTGGAGCAATAGAGTGCATATAGTATATGCAGTAGTACTATATATTATGATTAAAACCACTATGTGTATATATACATATAGTATAGAATATAGCCAACCTATGATTATAATTATATGTACTCTATATAGTGTATAATATATATATATATACACTAATCGAGGGTCAACTATAATTGCATATAATTGTTGGATGGTAGTTTTCCGAATTCAACTATATCAGGTTTTAGTATTTTTTTTTAATCAAGTGGGTTCTCCAGAAATGACTTGTGTTTCTATGGGGAAGATCATGATATTCACCCATCCACCGTATTACTGTACCGTATTCCAACTGTCGATATATTCATGAGATGAACCCCTGCTACAAGTATCTCAATATATATATATATAAGTATATATATATAATTATAAATATAATTATATATATATAATTATATATATAAATTTATATATAATTATATATATAATTATATATATATGTATGTATAGCAAGCTCGAAAAAGATGTTGAAACGTGTTTCCAGCAGGCTCCTTCAATGCTGTTTTCCCCAAACAGTTTCTCCAGCTTTCCAACTTCTCGGCATCTTGTTGGGTATCGTTGGGCCCCTTTGTGCGATTCCAGACTTGGGTCATGTTTCGTGTTCAACTGTAGCGTGTGAGGTGTCGAAATGGGCTTTTGCTCGTATTTTTGTAGGTCAAAGGATCAGAACATGATTTTCCCACAGGATGGGGCCCTCAGTCGATAGCGTTCAGTTGCCGAACATAAGTGGCTGAATTCTATGCTTGATGGTAGATATAACGAACTAGTTAATGGGGTTTATAATGGGTTATAAACAGACAACTAACTGGGGGGCCCCATCCTGTATGTACACATATATATATACTGGTTGGTGGTTTCAAACATTTTTTATTTTCCATAATATATGGGATAATCCTTCCCATTGACTAATATTTTTCAAGATGGTTAAAACCACCAACCAGTATATATATATAATATTATCTACGGTGAAAATTCACTGGGAATCCCGTTCTTAACCATCATGGCTTGACGTTGTCGTGGCATCTCATTGAGATGAACAAAACACCATGGGTTTGAGATTTTCGGGGCACACCTAGAAACATCCAGTGGTTAATAATTACGTTCACCATCAAATAGTGCACCTTTATGGATATACCCCATTTTCAGACGAAGCCAAAGTATGATGGTTAAATCATCATTCTTGGTTATGTATCTCTATCCCCATGATATCCTCATTCTGGTTGGTTTTTCGGACCATTTTGGCTGGTTAAAGGCCTTTAACACGGTCATGTGTTTGGATAATTTTTTTTATTACCCTCTGGTAAACTAACATAACTATGGAAAATCACCATTTTTAATGGGAAAATCAACTATTTCTATGGCCATTTTCAATAGCAAACAGTTACAAATTACCAGAGGGTAACTCCTGTACAAGCTGAAACTGAGTTGGTTTATACATCATTCCAATTTCACTAGGTCACTAGGTTTTATGATACATATGGGGTTTCCATAAATGGAGGTACCCCCATAGCTGGATGGTTTATGATGAAAGATCCTATTCAACTGGATGATTTAGGGGTGGTCCCATTTTAGGAAACTTCCATATAAGCCAACATACAGTTACCAAAAATTTAGTTAATGATTGACTAGGCTTTGACAATAATATAATTGTATTCATGGGGGTTACAAGCCAACAAACATCACTGGTGGGCACCACCGAGAGTATCATGTGGTTTCCATGCTTCCGCCGGCTCACGAGAACAATTCACCGACGGTGGAGCCTGCTGCTCAAGACTTTGCATCAATCGAATGCTTCTTGTCTACAGAACAACAAACATGGTGATCGAATCAGAGTTTATGCGACATTTTATTGGGACATAACTAGTTCCCGGAATTTGGAAATAGTTCCCAGTATTCCACAGTAGATCCATCTAGATCCTGAGTAGCTGTGGCCCCAAACACATATAGAGGCCAAAGCAGGTTCCAAGATACAATGGGGATGTGTAACCACCAAACATGATATCACAGTGTGTCTGAAAATAGGGGATTGACCATCACAGTTATGGCAATTGAAGGACCATCTGATATACCCTCTGGTTATGTCAAAATAGCTATTGAAAATGGCCATAGAAATAGTGAGTTTTCCCATGAAAAAAATGTGATTTTCCATAGTTATGTTATTTTACCAGAGGGTACCACAAAAGGGGTCCAAGTAAGGGACATGTACTGGAATGGAACATAGGTCAACTGTTTGCTTCTTTCTTCACGAATGCTTCGAGTAAATGTCTTGTTCCCGAGTGGTTCTGGAGAAATTCTCTCGCTGCCTGAACACTCCAAAGTTGGGGACTTGAGAATTCTGGCCCAAAAAACTTTTGGAAAGGGCTTCCTGAAATTTGTCACTGCAGAGGGACATGTCCTGAGCAACCCTGAAGAGTCTTTGCAGGCTGCAGGGGTAAGAGACGGAGAGCGCCTGACTGTTGTGGTGCAAGAGGTGCAAGTAGCTGCAACTCGCAGAGCATTTGCTGTGTGGTGCAGTGGAGGGAACAGAGTGGTTACCTGGGGAGATCCAACTCATGGCGGTGTCCTTCCAGCAGAGCTGAGGAATGTGCGGCAAATTCAGGCCACAGGGGGCGCATTTGCTGCGATCTTGGCTGATGGAGCAGTGGTGACCTGGGGCGGTCCACGATATGGTGGTGACTGCTCTGCAGTTCAGGATCAGCTGAAGAATGTGCAGCAGCTTCAGGCCACGTATTGTGCATTTGCTGCGATCTTGGCTGATGGGTCAGTGCTTGCCTGGGGCAGCCCAGACCATGGTGGAGATTGCTCTGCGGTCCAAGATCAGCTGAGGAATGTACAGCAAATTCAGGCCACGTATGGCGCCTTCGCCGCAATCTTGGCCGATGGATCGGTGATTAGCTGGGGCCAGCCACAATGGGGTGGTGACTGCTCTGCAGTGCAAGACCAGCTCAGGAATGTCAAAGAAATTCAGGCATCAGAAATTGGTTCATTTGCTGCGATCTTGGCGGACAAATCGGTGGTTGCCTGGGGCAATGACCAAGGGGGTGGTGACTGCTCGGCAGTTCAAGATCGGCTCAGGAACGTGCAGCAGATTCAAGCCACAGCAACCGGCGCATTTGCCGCCATTTTGGCTGATGGATCAGTGGTTGCCTGGGGCAATCCAGACTTTGGCGGTGACTGTGCTGAAGTTCAAGATAGGCTCAAAAATGTGCGGCAAATTCAAGCCACAGGTTGGGCATTTGCTGCGATCTTGGCTGATGGGTCAGTGGTGTCCTGGGGCAGCCCAGACCATGGTGGTGATTGCTCTGCGGTTCAAGAACAGCTCAGAAATGTCCAGCATATTCAGGCCGCATCAGTTGGCGCCTTTGCGGCCATCTTGGCTGACAGATCAGTGGTTGCCTGGGGCCGTGCAGGCTGGGGTGGCGACAGCTCTGCAGTTCAAGGTCAGCTTCGGAACGTGCAAGAAATTCAGGCCGCAGCTGGCGCCTTTGCCGCAATCTTGGTCGATGGATCCGTTGTGGCTTGGGGCAATGAACACGAAGGTGGCAACTGTTCCGCAGTTCAAGATCAGCTGAGGAATGTGCAGCAGCTTCATGCCACAGATCAGGCGTTTGCGGCAATCTTGGCCGATGGATCGGTTGTTACCTGGGGCCATCCGGAGAAGGGTGGTGATTGCTCCGCTGTTCAACATCAGCTCGGGTATTTGTAGTTCCTTAGTTTTAGTTCATATTCTCACAGCGCCAGGCGGAGGAAACAAGAAATAAGGTTTAAGTGTGTATTGGATTGCGTAGCAAAAACGAATATCATCTCACATACCCACTGGAAATTTACGTACCTATGGAAAATCACCACGTTTACAAGGTATATCATGACAAGGTATATCATGACAAATCATCCATGAATGGGTCATTTTCCATAGCTATGCTAAATAACCAGAGGGTATGACTGGTGATATTTCCCCCAATTGCATCCACTTTTCCAATTGCGATCACCAGTTTCTCCGGTTTTCTACTTGGGGGTTCAAAGTGGAGTAACCCTACTTACCAGTGGTGCCCCCCAGTTATAAGATGTTATAAGTTTGTTTACAGACATCAGTAAATATAGATATCCACCATACAGCACGCACAGTAATCAGAATTATATATATGTTCACCAACTTCGCTCGATCTAAATCCCATTGAATCCTATCAAATCCCATTAAATCACCATTAAATCACCATTAAATTCCATTAAATCACCATTTTTCACCATTTTTCATGGTTAAATCCCATTAAATCACCATTTTTTTTGCCGGTCGCCAGTCCCAACCATTTCTACCACACGTCAGGAGACCAGGGCCAGGGCCAGCATTCTCGGTGCCAGGTTTCCTCGGTTTCTCGACATCTCGATGGCTTTTGAATGGTGCCCTTGATGGGCCATGGAGTTGGTTACCCTCTGGTTATGACTAACATAGTGATTTATAGTGATTTAATGGGATTTTATAGTGATTTAATGGGATTTTATAGTGATTTAATGGGATTTTATAGTGATTTATAGTGATTTAATGGGATTTTATAGTGATTTAATGGGATTTTATAGTGATTTATAGTGATTTAATGGGATTTTAGTGATTTAATGGGATTTTATAGTGATTTAATGGGATTTTATAGTGATTTAGTGATTTATAGTGATTTAATGGGATTTTATAGTGATTTAATGGGATTTTATAGTGATTTATAGTGATTTAATGGGATTTTATAGTGATTTATAATGATTTAATGGGATTTTATAGTGATTTAATGGGATATTAATGGGATTTACCCTCTGGTTATGACTAACATAGCCATGGAAGCCATGGCCCATAGAAATAGATGATTTTCCTATTAATAGCTTTATTTATTTTGGGGATTTTCCATGGCTATGTTAAATAACCAGATGGTAACTAGTTAGTAAATTGATTATCATTGGGATTGTTTGGGGAAAATCACCATGCTATTAATGGATAAATCATGATAAATCCACTATTTCGACTGGGCCATTTTCAATAGTTTTTTGTATGTTTACGTGAGGGTAAGTCGACTTACTGACTTAGCCTTTGGTAAACTCACATAACTATGGAAGCCATGGCCCAGTCGAAATAGATGGTTTACCATGGTTTACCTATAAAAAAAACATGGCGATTTTCGATCATTGGGATTTAACTGGGGAGTAACAAATACCCAGTTACTTGGCCCATGCATCGCTCATCCGATGGCCCATCATAGTGGATCTGCTGGAGAATTCATGGTGATTTCATGGGATTGGGCAATGTATGCAATGTATTCTGGTTGGTGGTTTGGAACATGAATGGATGATGTTTCCCATCATTAATTGGGAATGGAATCATCATCCCAACTGACTTTCACTCCATGATTTTTCAGAGGGGTAGGCTCAACCATCAACCATCATTAACCATATAATAACCATCATCATTAACCATTAACAGTATATTAACCACATTTATAGATGATTTACTACTTTGAATCCCCATGGACTTTGGGGATTTCCCATGTTTGCTTCCCGGGTGGTTGTTTCACAACTACTGTAGTAACGGTGTGGTTTGCATTTCAGTTCCATGACGGATCACACCATGATGGTCCGGTCACAAGAAAGGTGATGGTTTATTTTCCCATCACATTGAATAATGGTAAAGAAGTGGTGAGCAGATTTACTGTATGTCATTTACAATGGAAAAGACAGTTTGACAAATTTAATCCCCTTTTGGGTGAAACTCTTGAGAAATTGAGAAGGTGTTGCGTCTTTT
>CAMXCT020006500.1:178659-223659 GCA_947184155.2 Cladocopium goreaui
CAAATTTAATCCCCTTTTGGGTGAAACTCTTGAGAAATTGAGAAGGTGTTGCGTCTTTTCTGGTCACAAAGACAGGAAAGAAACGCTACGTAGAATCAGGCATGTTATATAACAAGAAATGAAACTGTAAATCAAATTATGCCTATCAACAACATGTACAAAGATGGACGGATGGATAGATAGACATATATATATATATGTACATATATAGATATAGATGATATGTACAGTAGGTAGGTATAGAGATCGGTAGATAGGTATTCGCAAAAAAAAACACATACACGAGTGTTTGTGTGGTTTGGAAGTTGCTTAGCATTAAATTATATAAATCAAAAAAACATCATTTTGATAGAATTTCGATACACAATAAACACACACACACACAATTTTTATCCATTTGTCCAAAAACTAACAACGCACACAGAAACTCAAGAAACATGTCCTCAATATGTCCCCGTTCTCCTGTTTGTTTGTCCCCAGGCACCGCTGCAAGGGTGTCTCACCAGCTGAGCGAAGAAGTCGGAAATTGCGGAAAAACATGGTCGAAGTTTGGTGAAAAAGCCATGCAAAGATTGCAAAGTGGGGCCTAGATAGGTAAGTTGGCGCATAACTCCAATAACTATGGTTATACTATGGTTTATGGTACTTACTGCATCTTATTGCTATAGTTAATAGGGTTGATAAACCAATTTATAACTAAGGGCCCCACATTGTGGGATAAGCCATTGAATGGGGACTCTTACTCACCAGGGTCACTAACCAGGTACGATTTGTGGATCGATGCCCAAAGTAAATATCCCTTTTTTCGGGATAAACTTCGCCTGATGCTGAGGAGTTTGCAGTTGTTCAATAATTAGTTCTCAGTATTTTTTTAAAACGATGTTCTGCTGGCAATCAAACATGGCAATGAAAAATCTCCCAATTACAGTAAGTTCGATGATTTTACCATATTTTACCATGTTCATTTGGATTTTGATTTTACTGGTCGATGATATAAGGGGTAATCCTCCATTTACACTGGTTGGTGGTTTCGAACATGGCTTTTATTTTCCATTTCATATATGGGATGTCATTCCAACCCCATTGACTTTCACTCCATCATGTTTCAAGATGCTTAAAACATGTTTTTAGTGAGTTGTCCCAAAAAAAAAATGGTGATTTTCCATATAGTTATGGTAAATCAACTCACTAAAAACACAATATTTTTACCATGGAAAAATCACCATATTTTTACCATGGTGAAATTGCACCACCAACCAGTAAAATGATGATAAACTCCCATTGGAATCCATCTGTCTAGGCGCCTCCATCTCTCCAGGGGATGGTTTCTAAATCTCCCTGAGAGGGACAGCCCCAGTTTGTTTCTTCCAAAATCACCTCAAAAATAGCAGGAAAATGTCATCAATTTAGTGTTGAATGGAATGATTTTTTGTTTCTAAATTGTTTTGGTGGCTGCCATCTAAATTGGAAAAAACATCCAAAGAATATTCCATTAAAGGTGTTTTGGAATGGGGAGAACAGAAAACATGTTTCTAAATTGTAACCGACTGCTGGTGTATTGGAAATGAAATTGAGAAATGAATGCTGTATTGGGAAATTGTCCTTCCAAATTTTTCCTTGTGTATTGTATAGAAATTGAGAAAGACAAAGAAAGCATTTGGGGTATTGGTAATCCCATTTAAGCAACGATTAAGGTGTTCTTATACAATAAGTTACAAAACCTGGATCAGTTCAACACCTTTTCAGGGTCCGCCACATTCTGCCAGAATTCACACACTGGCAGAGCTTGTTTCTGGATGCAGACGACGGGGGTAGAAGGTCCAATGGTGGCATTTTGGCTCCACACTGGAGGTCTAGTAAATTTAGTACTATAGAAGGAAAACGAAGACTGACAATGAATCCAGAAGAACAGATTTGAATAGTATAGTTGATACAAACAGGAAAGCTGATACAAACAGGAAAGCCAACAAATAGAAAGATCCTTTCAATTGTGTTCAATATCATTCAATACCCACGTTCTTACCATGTGGCTAGAAACGCACCATTCATGGCTTTTCTGTGACCCCACAGAGATTGAAATCACCTCCATGTTGCCGTAGACCTGCGGCCATGCCAACATTGCGGCCGCTCAATGCCCCTCGAAAAGTGGGGATTAGTTTAAGGGGACCTGACAGGAACACATTTTCTAAGAAAAATGAATGTTTGCATCCACATGTGTACTGCGCTGCACATTTTGAAGTGATTGTTGTTGTTGCTCTTCTTGTTGATAAAAAAAGAGATGCAGTTCCACTAAAAAAAGGGCACCATATCCATCCATATCCCAACTTATGTAGTTTCTTGCCATAGTTATACCATGTATTACCATAGTTTTAGCATCGTTATACCGTGTTATACCCATCACAATCACCAGCAGCCTGAGGTCCCTCTTGTGGCGCCTCGCTTGGTCGTGGCTGCTACTTCAGCTGGCGGAAGCCCAAAATCAGCTGAATGCCACGACGGTTTGTACATATCCCAGGTGGGATGATTGTACCGAATTGGACGGCGGTAACGGCCCCACGGTTGTGCTGAAACGTCGTTGTGCGGTTGTTTTCCGGGGCTATGGTTGAAGAGATGGAGATGTTACTTTATAAACATGGGAATGTGACATGTGACATGTCACCAGGGAAACGATGGGGTCGTGAGGATTTTTCGTGCAGTCAGATGGTGGTGCTGCAGTTTGGCTAAGTTGGTTTCCACCACAACCTTGTTAGTTGGCGAAGTTGGTGGGTAATCTGGTGTGGATTTCGGGGATAGGACATATATATATATACACACATATTCTATATGTATAGTTATATATATATACATATTTATAAATATTATATACATATTGTATATATATATATATGAATTATGTATACATATATATACATACATGAAGCTGATATACAATGCTGACTAGTGGTTTGTAACTGTTTAGGCATGGGTGCAGAGGTGATTTTTGGTGGATGATTTCCATCAAACGTGGCAAGGGAAAATCACCCATTTACAGTTAATTTTGCCATCAAAATCTTTGTTCATGGTGGATTTACAATTGCCATGTTGCCGGAGGGTATACGTCCTTGAAATTGCAAGAAAAGGCTTGGAAGGCGATGCTTGCGTTGACAATTTCAGTGTTTATCCAAATCATTTTTTTACAATACACCGGTTTTGCATGGGATAGCCCCATGAATAGCGGAGATGGTGACACCCAGCATATCCTTCGCAACTGGGATTGCTGTCTTGCTGGGATATGCTGGGATGTTATTCCATGTCGATTGACCCGATGTGGTATAGCCTCAATATTATCCTCCGGTAAACGTTTACATAACTATGGAAAATCACCATGCTATCACTGGGTAAATCCACTATTTCGACTGGGCCATTTTCAATAGCTATCATAAATCAGCTATAAATCCCATGAAATCCCCATTTTCCTATGGATAAATCCACTATCTCAATGGCCATTTTCAATAGGTATTTTTGTTAAATAACCAGAGGGTATCCTATAGATTTCCAGAAAAATGGGTGATGAACCCCCACAAAAATAGCTCTTCAAAACCCTGCAGTTATGCATGTAAATACATGGACTTTGTGGCAAGTTGGCTGATATTTTATCGCTTTTTTTTTGTACCGAGAAACCAAGCTATGGTTAAACCCATCTCACCTTTACCACCTGATTTGTATTGCTGAAAAATCCCATTGAAAATCAGAAAAACCTTTGGGTGTAGGAGTATTTTTTTCGAAAAAAAACAGACCAACCAGATCACCACTACTTCAAACCTTCAGTAACTCACCTGATTTTCCCACATTTTTTCAGACAAAACAAACGCAGATCCCGGTGGGAAATGAGTGACATTTCACCTTCCTATTTTGGGGTGTCCTAAAATAGGCCTACCCCCAATCATCCAAGTCATTAGACTATGGCTTAGTATTGAAACAACCATGGTGACTCGGGGTACCCCCATTTTAGGACATTTTAGGTGGTACCTCAAAATGGTTTATAGTGGAAAAACCCAATCTAAAAATGGATGATTTGGAGGTACATAGCTATGGAGAATGGCTGATTTCTAGTTGATTTACATTGATTTTCCATCGGATTTTGTATGTTTACCAGAGGGTAACCTCCCTATTTCAATGGCCATGACTCAGGAACCGATTTATTGGAGGTACCCTACCCTCTATAAGGCCTATTTTTCAGGCCTAGATTTCAGGGAATATCCTTTCAAAATATGATCAAAAAATATGGTACTAAGTTAGTACCTCCATTTTAGGATCCATCACCATTCTGGGTAAATTATCATATTTCAAACTTCAGGTAGTAACCTCCCAAACTTTAGTCAAAACTTAGCCCCCAAACGTCACTGAAACGTCACTGGGCTGTTTTCAATAGCTATCATAAATCAGCTATAAATCCCCATGGAAATCCCCATTTTCCTTTGGATAAACCCACTATTTCTATAGCCGTCAGACCCTGTGACACTTTCCTGTCGGACGACCTGCCTTGTCTGACCTTGGAATATGCGCGGGCTCGGGCGCCTGGGGGATGATGGCAGGGATGATGGCAGGGCCGGGGAAACCATAGGAAAATGGGTACTTTATGCCAGAAAAATGGGGATTGAACATGGGATTTATCGCTGATTTATGATGGCTAAATATGGCTAACTTGACATATATCTTGTAATATGTTGCTTTAACCTTGGGATTTAATGATACCTAAGTTGATTCATAGGGATTTATAGCAGATGTATGGCATTTTCCATGGGATTTAACTATGCCTTCTTGGGGGTGCAGGCCAGGGGGTGGTTTCGATGGGTATAACTATGGTCATAACTACATAAGTAGTGGTACTCATTGTGGCATTCCACAAGATGGGATATCAATGGGAATTTCAGGATCCTAAAGTGAAGGTACTGTACCATATAAGTCCATATTTTGTGGTGATATTCACTTACATAGGCCTTATATAGGCCTTATATATGGTAGGTACCTCCATTTTAGGATCCTGAAATTCCCATTGAGGATATCGTTATACCATATTATGTGCACATATATTGTATATACATATATATATACCGCTACTTGCGTGCTGTAGGGGTATTACTATGGGATTCTAACCTCCATAAGTTGGGATATGGGGCCCCTACAACAGTTGTTGAACTGTAACCAACAAAACTTAGTGGAGCTGCAACCCCTATTTGGTGGTTTACACATGGTGATTAAACGCCACACATATGGTGATTTAATGGGATTTATATATATATATATATATACTGGGATATACTGGAGATAAAATGAACATATAACACATTATAAAACCACCAATTGGGTGAAACCATGGAGGTCTCAATTTTCGACATTTTTTCGACTGGATAAACGGGAGAAATCATGGAAAAAAATGTGGAAAATGTAAGATGTCTGGGTTACCCTCTGGTAATTTGTGGCAGTTCGCTATTGATAGCATGATTTTCCCAGTCGTTTTTTTGGTATGTTTACCAGGCCGGGTAGTTCACAGAGAACCAACTGCACCAAGCTTGCTGGGATGAGCCATGGCAGAGTTCCTAGCCATTCCCGCTACAGTTTTTTCAGCCAAAAACTTGGGATTACTCTCTGGTAAACAAAAACAGTTTGCGAGATAGAAAATGGCCATTGAAATAGTTGATTTACCCATTAGACATGGTGATTTTCCATAGTGTTTTGTATGTTTACCAGAGGGTAAATCCCATTAAATCCCAGTAAATCACCATTTTTCTTGGTGAAATCTCATTAAATCCCACTTATCCCACTTATAACCAGGGATATAACCTACTTAGTGGGATGAGCCACCAAGTAGCCCGGAATGACTCTTGACCAATATGGCTATCGCCTGGTGAAGGAATTCCTGGCATTTGTTTGTCATCCTGAAGTAGATAGAACTTGGGGTTGTCAAACATATTTCCGTTTCAGTGAGTTCCTTTTTGAACTTTCCATATTCGATCTACTGGAGGATGACTGTTTACATGTCTATATATATACATATGGAGGTTGGATGATAAGTTGGCAGGTGCTATGTGCATTTTGTGTGGAGGTTGGATGGCAGATAAAATGTAAGATAAAATGCCAGGGCTTGCAACCTGCATCCCCTTTGGTTGGACTTGCAATTTGGGTGCTGGCAACCTGCCAGGAGAAGCTATTTTTATTGGAGCATCTATGCTCTAGATGCTGGAGTCTATATATTATATATATATATATTTTTTAACTGGTGCTGGCAACCTGCCTCTGTATTTTTTGGTGCGACTTGGCTGGCAGATCGATGTTTTTTGTTTGCGACGCGGTTTTTCACGATGTTTTTGTTTTCGACTCGGCGGAATGTCAGAATGTCAGATTTTGCATGTGGGTCAACCTGGCAGGTGCAGTGCTATGTGCATTTTTCGTGGAGGATGCCAGATAAAACGGATAAGGAGGAGCTAGTTAATGGATAGGTAATGGGATAGCCCAAGGGGATCCATGGAGTTAAGGATTTGCAAAACGGAAACTTTTCGTGGACAGCTCAAACAAATGGAATGCAACGCAGGTGATCTCTGACGAGAAACGATACAGGGTCAACTCGGCAGTCGGCCTTTTTTCGCGGGCTATCTATATGAAAAAGGATAAAACCATAAGAACCAGTACTGCACCAGTCGTAACATCTCACATCTTGGAATTTATCCTCCGAAGGGGTTCCAATATAGTCTGCACGTCTCCCTTATCATTTGCCTTCGGCGCGCTTTTTGAAGTTTTTTAGAGACGTTCTACTTGCAACAGTTTTCAGGGTTCAATGATTTTGAAGCCGAGAAACATGAGTATGACACCGTATTGAAAGTTTGCAGGAATGAAATAAGGCGAGCTGATGACGATGGACGCCCCTCGTACGCGCCCCTGACGAGGGGCAGCGTAGCGAAGTGTGGATGATGCGGGAGGCGGTCTGGGGAGTGCTTGCAATTCAACAATGCCGCCCAGGCGTGCCAAGGTCTGAGCGTGGTTCGTGAAGCGCAGGCCCAAGGGGTCTGCGCTTCAGAGCTTGTCCCCGGCCACCTCCCAAACGAGGAGGTGGAAGCTCGTCACGGGCGACTATACGGGCACGCCAAGAAAGTCGTGCACCGAGCCCGAACCGCGAGGCCAGGGGTCAAGCTGGCAAGTGCTATGCAAATTTTGTGTGGAGATGCTAAGTTATCAGCTGTAGCCAGAGTGTCCAGCAAGGTAATGTCCACCTCTGATTTATAAATAGGGGGACCCTCCCCCCTCTTTTACCCTAAATAAACTTAAAGCCACCATCAAACTTGTTTGTATGTAAAGGTTTTTAATTACCACAATTGAAAGCGAACACATAAAATGCAATTTCAAAAAAAAGGAACCCAGCAATTGTTTTAGTATTGATTTAGAGTATTGATCTAGTATCATGTCATGGATTTAGTATTGATTTAGTATTCATGTCATGGATTTAGAATTGATCTAGTACTCATGTCATGGATTTAGTATTGATTTAGGAGTCATGTCATGGATTTAGTATTGATTTAGTATCCATGTCATGGATTTAGTATTGATTTAGTATTCATGTCATGGATTTAGTATTGATTTAGTATTGATTTAATATTCATTTCTTGATCAGCGGGAGGGGGGAACTCAGTAGCTTTATTCAGGGTCAAACTCTAATTGGTGCTAAGGCACCTCATGGGGGGTACCCTTGATGAGTTGATTTGGAGTTGATTTTGGATAATTTTGAATAAAGGTTTTGAATAGAAAGAGCATCCATCATTTTTGAAAATTTCCAGCTATCATTTTTGAATAAAGGTTTTGGTCAGCCCCATCTGGGCAAATCTGGGTTTTGGGCCAAAAAAGTTTATCTTTATTTAGGGGTCATTTATTATTTGTTTTGTGGCTCTGGTTAGCTTTATTTAGGGTGGGTTTAAAAATCGCAGGTCTGAGTGCTGCATCTGTTATGTGCCTAAGATGTCTCTATTTCCTTGGACCATTGGTAGGTGCAGGAGGCTGCCTAGCCACTGCAAAGAACAGTTAGCAGAAAGCATTGAAAGCTGCTTCCTCGCTGAACAAGTGGAAGGCATCTTTTGGTGCTGCTGTGGAGGAAAGGGGTAATGCCTAATATGTTCAGCACAGCATAAAGAAAGATGGAGCTTGGACCTGATACATGGCACATTTGGCTGGGGCAGCAGGTGGATGGTTGCATCAATGAACTTCAAAGGCTTCAGGCATGGCTTGCATTCCTAGCCTGCCCTTCAGGGGGTCATGGCAAGCAACAATTCATATAATGCCTTCTTGGCAAAATGCAAAAGAAACACCCCAAAATCAATTTTCGAATCCACAATTCCAATGGTAAAAAAAAGCGAATTTTTGAAATCATTGTGGCGCCTCTCAAATGCGAAGCCGGTTCAGGGTGTGAATCACAAAAGTCAAAAAATTGTCATGTTTTGATTTCGCATGAGGTCACTTTTGGACATGTTCACATTGAACCCCCTTGTTTGTCCTAAGGTGATACCAGGTGAAATCCTTCCCTTTTGCCATCCTCCTGCTGTTTGTCTTGCTGTCTGTCTTGTTGAGATGTTGTCCTGGAAAATTTAGATCCCAGGATCCAAGCCCAAGAGCTTCATTTTGGAAAGCTTTTGAAAAGGAAGTTTGAAAAGCCAAAGCCAGATCCCAGGATCCAAGCCCAAAAGCTCCATTTTTCGAAAGCTTTTTGAAAGGATGCTTGAAAAGGAGAAGCAAGCTCCCAGGATCCAAGTCCAATTTTGAAGGAGGGCTTGGACAGCAAAAGCCAAATCTCAGGATCCAAGCCCAGAAGCTTCAGTTTTCGAAAGTGTTGCGAAAGGAAGGCTTGGAAAGCAATAGCCAAATCACAGTATCCAAGCCCACAAGCTTCATTTTCTAAAGTGCTGTGAGGATAGCAAGAAGGAGAGCAAGGAGGAGACCCAAGGAGGAGACCCAACGAGGAGAGGAAGGAGAAGAGCAAGGAAGAGGGAAGGAGAAGAGCAAGAAGGACTGCAAGGATGCAAGCGAGGAAGCAATCCAAAAGTGGAAATCAATTTTCGAGTCCACAATTCCAATGGTGAAAAATAAAAGAAAATTTGAAATCATTTGGCAGCCTCTCAAATGCGAAACCTACATGCTACTGAAGGTTCAGGGTGTGAATCACAAAAGTCAAAAAATTGTCATGTTTTGATTTCGCATGAGGTCACTTTTGGACATGTTCACATTGAACCCCCTTGTTTGTCCTAAGGTGATACCAGGTGAAATCCTTCCCTTTTGCCATCCTCCTGCTGTTTGTCATAGGGGTATCCCCTGGCATCATCCTTGCGTCATGGATGACCGTCTTAGTCTTAGTGACTTGAAACAACCATGGTGACTCGGGGACCCCCGATTTTATGAAACCGCCATATAGATATAGATATAGAAAGAAAGAAAGAAAGAAAGAAAGAAAGAACGAAAGAAAGAAAGAAAGAAAGGAAGAACGAAAGGTAGAAAGAACGAAAGGTAGAAAGGTAGAAAGGTAGATAGGTAGATAGGTAGATAGGTAGATAGGTAGATAGGTAGATAGGTAGATAGGTAGATAGGTAGATAGGTAGGATGCCGAAGAGTGTGCCACCAGGACCAACAGGATGGTAGTTCGATGATGTTTTCCCCATATTTTTCAGGGTTCCAACTGTACGGGCTTTAACCACTTCCAGATGCTGGATGAATTTCATGATGTCCTATCACACATGTATATGTATATGTGATTATTTGCATCATCATTTTTACATATATGGTGTATATATGGTTTTCATCATCATAACCACCATAATAATTATATATATATATATATATTCCACTCATAGTTTTTCTTGGATATTTGACCTCAACATGGAACCCGTTGAAATTATTTTGAGTTTTGTACAACGATAGTTTTCGGGAGAGTATGTTAACATGTCATAGTCCCATATCATTTATGTTATCTTATATGCAAAATCCCCACACTACCTCTAGTCTAGGTATCGACTGTTTTTTGTTGTTTGTTTCTTCTTCAGGATTCTTATAATGAATCCTCAATAAATCTACATGAAACTGTTTGCACAACTCCACATGTATAGATACACAATCGTACACATAATAACCCATCAACTGACCAACCACTTATAGTTGATTGATCTATTAAAAATGGTGACGTTCGAATACAGCAAACTGGTAGTTTACCAGGGGGTAGACGTAATCAACCATCAACCACGCAACTTAGCTATTACAAAACAACTATAAATCCCATGAAATCTCGTTTTTCTGGGTCAAAGTAAGATTTTCCTATGGTTTCCTAGCATTTTCCTATGGTTTTCACATAGTTTTGCTATGGTTTCCCAACATTTTCCCCATGGGTCTCGTTTAGGTCTTCGACTACGCCCAGCGAGAGGTGGGGCTCCGCAAAAAAACGTGGGCATTTTTGTCCTTTCGAATGGATGTTGTCATAGTATGTTTCATACTCTAAAATTCATGGTTTGGTTTGGATAGCAAATATATCTCAAATTAACGGAATGAGTACAACATATATCGGAATTTCCTGATTTATATAAGTCGATTTTTTCTGAAATTCATTAGAATCATGGTTTAAATACGACACATATCTACTATTCATGATTTCAATGCCAAATACATACATCTAAAATGCGTGGTTTAAATGCCACATATATCAAAAATTCATGGTTTGAATACCACATATGTATATATAATCATATATATATATTTCTACATTAAGTTCGTTTCAAGACCAAAAATATCTAAAATTCCTGATTTGACACAAATTTTATAGAAATGACCAAATGTGTTGGAAAATCGTTCACTTGGTGGGGCCATAGCACAATTGGATGTCGCCAAAACCTGAAAACCATCCAGAAATGATATTTTCGTGGGAAAAATCAAGTGTAAATGTTGGATTTTCCAGCTATGTTTGATTACCAGAGGCTACAGCTCGAAACACCGAGACTGAGACTGTATTTGGAGTTGTTTAACTTGGGGTCTACATTTACACCCCTTGGAATTTTTCGGGTATAACTGGAGCACATTTGGGGGGTATCCCAGCAAGAAAACCAGGGATAGCAGTGTGATAGCAATCTTTGTGGGTTGATTTTTTAGTGCTGGGAGTTATCACAAAGCATGGGGATTCCTCCAGAAATGGGATTTGAAGATAACAGGATTTTGATATTCCATGGGATGCTCACCAGGATTTTTTACGGATAAATGAATCCCAAGCGCCCAGCATAATGACTGGTCACTATAGCTTGAGGATAGCAGGCTACCAGGCTTTTGAATGCTTTTGACCCATCCAAGTAAACTGATATAGCTGTGGAAAATGGCCCATAGAAATAGTTGATTTACCAGGATTTATCTATTTTCCTATTATATGTCATTATTGTAAACCCCCAGAGGGTAGGCAAGAAGTTGCATCACTTGCATCCAGATACTGGGTTCTTCGATAGTCATGGGTGGTACCCCCAAGAGCTGGATGATGACTTGGGGCTAGCCCTATTTTAGGAAACCCTGCAGAAACCTCCTAATATCACCATTGAAATAGATTGAAATACCATTCACTCACCACTTTAGAGGCTTTTCTTGAAATGTCATGAACTTCCATCGTATTTTTGTTGCTTACCATCTGGTTACTTAACAGTTCGCCATGGAAAATCACCCTTTTTCATAGGTAAACCATCTATAAATGGACCATTTTCCATGGCTAAATCGATGGATTTTTTCCACGTCGTTTTCCACGTCGTAATCGTCGTAAAAAATGTGTTGCATCCCATTGGGACTGGACCCCATGGGATGCAGATGGGGATTTCATGAAGCCGTAAAGACAAGAAAATTCATGGGATTTTTCATGGTAATTGAAGCATGAAACCATGGTATTTCAGAGGGTTTCACTATGGGTAGTGAACCATCGGATTATACTATATTTCAGAAGACAATAAAAATCTGGGTTAAATTTGATCACGACCGAACCCTGTTCTCCCGAAGCCTGGAATCATGGTTTATGTTAAGGGAAATCATCCCCTTTTATGGCCGCAAGATTCAGGTTAGTGACATATTATAATTTACCCAGATATATAATGGAATTTAATTGTAATTGAACCATGAAACCATGGTATTTCAGAGGGTTTCACTATGGGTCAAAAACTATGGTTTGGCTGATTTGTTCAACAAACAAACATGGTGACTTAGTGTTGATTCAATGGGGATTAGTGGGATTTAATGGGATTTACCCTCTGGTAAACATACCGAAAACTATGGAAAATCACCATCTTTAAGTTCGGTAAATCAACTATTTCTATGTGCCATTTTCAATATCTATGTAACAGCCATTACCAGAGGGTAATGGGACTTAATCTACTTCTCAAACATGGCTGGTTGGGCAATCCCTGAACTAAATAGGAGAATCAACTAACAAACATGGTGGAGTTTCCGTTGCCATCTTTGATTAGCACGATCTCCCCCAAGAACCTCGACTCTACTAGCAGGGCTTGGAAGACTAGTCTCATCTAAAATGCTTGAGTAGTTGGTGCCCATGTTTCTTTTGGGATGGTTACAGTATTCTATAAGACTGTAATCTATACCCATGGCGGATCCATGGTGCTGGTATATATGCTAACATAAATGGGGTATATTGATGGGATCCATGTTACCATATATAGCATACATGGATCCTATGGGATATATACATAGTTCTGTGGCCTCACAGACCAATAAACATGACTCTTCCACTTCCCATAAACTATTCCCAGTGTAACAGATTGGTCGGTTTTATACCCGATCACTTCGTTCGTTTTCACGCCTGGCACCGCAGTCCCCCTGAGAAAATCTCAGGATGTCTGTGCGCTGATCACGCCTTCGCGCGCCAATGACGCGCAGTGCGAATGGGGAATGAGTGAATGGGTCAATGGAGTGTCTGGGGATATGATGGGACACCACCTACTCCAACTGGTTGGTGGTTTGGAACACGAATGGATTGTTATTCCCATTCAGTTGGGCATAATAATCCCAACTGACTTTCATATTTTTTAGAGGGGTTGAAACCATCAACCAGCCAAAAATGGTGGAACGCAGTTAGCTGTCGATACTATCATAGCCAATACCCTCTGGTAATTTGTTACATAGCTATTGAAAATTGCACATAGAAATAGTTGATTTACCTTTTAAAGATGTTTTTTTGGTAAAGCGATGTAAACGTTTACCAGAGGGTAAATCCCATTAAATCCCAGTAAATCACATTTTTTTTGGTGAAATCCCATTAAATCCCATTATATATTTGTTTATTGCTGGTTGGTGAAACCACCAACCAGCAATAAATAAGCTGTAACCCGCGATGAGTGAAGGGGATTTTTTTTCATCAACAACACATGGGATGTAAACCAGCAGAATCTGTCAAGCACAGCCAGCTTTCTTAGTAATGGTCAGATTGCTAGCAACAATGTGATGTCTGGTAAACTAACATAGCTACTGAACATTGCCATTTACAGTGAGTTTTCCCATTAAAAATTGTGTTTTTCCATAGTTATGTTAGTTTACCAGAGGGTAATATATAACAGCAACAATAATAATATATAATCCGTATATGTATATATCAGGGTCTCAAACCAATAATCTAGAGTGGCCACTTGTTTCTTGAGATTTGTCCAAAAACTACTACAAAATAATAGTCCAAGAATGATGATGGCCACGAAGTTGGACTCCCAAAGTTACATTTTTTTTTCCAACATGGCCATAACATGCAAGGTGGTGCCCCCAAGATAGCGTTCAGTTGGTGAACATAAGTCCAATTTCAGTATGGTTTATGGTACTTATAACTATAGTATTCATGGGGTTTAAAAATCAATTTATGAGGTTTTTTTGGGTCCCACATTGTACCATTTTATTTGTAAAGGGTGGTTAACCCCTTTATTAATCAGCCAACTAGTAGGAAAAGGACATGTACAAACCAACAAACATCACTGGGGGGGCACCACCTTGTGGCTACAACGACCTGGGAGGATCTGCGCCAAGCCAGCCATGACAGGTACATCTTGTCCTCGGGTGTGGCCAATTCCCGATGCATTGCCGACTGGACGGGATGGGGGATGAGTGTCATCTGGAGCAATGGTTATTTGAAGGGATTTAGTGTGCTATATATATATACATATAGATATGTAATATATATATATATTTATTATATATATACACATAATAATATATATATATATATATTATATATATATATATACAAATACATATCGATATAGTAGTATATTAATTATATCATAATATCTGGAGAACTTTTGTACCCTGAACAGTTGGGCCAGGGATACCTCGGAAGCTGATTGGACCAATCTCTTGAAGTCACAATGGAAATCCCCGACCGAAAAATGGAGCTTTTAATGGGACAATCATCGAACTAAATGGTGGATTCTCCGCTGTCAACGTTGGAATTTTTGTCCATAAACCATTCATATTTTATCATGTTTCGGGCACGGCACGTTTTATTTTGTTGATTTGGGATTTGGCACGTTGGAAAACATGGTTCAACCCGTCCAAGAGAGCCGAAGTCAACAGGACAACAATGGACGGAGTGATCTGATTGATATCTTGATGATGAAGTCCATTGTTTTTGATGTTTACCCTCTGGTAAACATACAAAAAACTATTGAACATGGCCATTAATGGTGGATTTACCCATTACAAATTGTGTTTTTTTGCATAGTTAAATTGTAAACGTTTACCAGAGGGTAGTTCAACAATGTTTGATTGTTAAAGCTCTGATTCTTCATTTGTTGGGTGATCACATCCTGAAGTTTTTCAATCTCCCATTTTTTTCCCAGAAATGCTGGGAATTGGATCGTGTATCTGTCCTAATTGATAGCCGAACTTTTCAGGTCGGTGAGTTATGATCAAATTAATCTAGATGTTTCTTCTTTTGGTTCGTCAAAGAGCTGATATTTCTCGGTTTCCGAAGTCATGGGGGTCCCCCAAATCATCCTCATGGATAACCACGAACTTAGCATTGAAAAGCATGGTTGTACTCTGGTCAACTAACAGGTTGCTATGGAAAATCATCATTTTACCACATTTTGCCTGGGTAAATCAAAAATTTCTATGCCCCTCTGCCACTTTGTTGAAAGGGAACCAGATACGAATCGTAACGAAATTGGGCTTATAACTAGACTTAACCATTATTAATTATTAACCATTATTAACCTTTATAAACAGTTATCAACCATTCTTGACCATTAACCAGGTACTAACCATTGATCCTCCAAGTGTTTCATCATCGCTGTGGCTGCCTGGGAGGCTCCTGGAGTTTGGTATGGGACCCTCTGGTACTTAGATGGGCCACGGTTAGTTACTTAACTAATGTTAACTAGTTAGTACATGGATTATTTTGCTTTTTTTGGGGGTAAACAAATTTTAGTTACTAACCAGGAATCGCATTTTTCCCATGGCCCATCTAAGTAATGACAGTTTTCTATGGAAAATCACAATTTTAAATGGGTATATCATCTATTTCTACTGGTCATCTTTACGATGATTAGCTATGTGAAATCACCAGAGGGTTGAAAGGATCCACTATTCATCCATTGCTGGTGATGTTTCCATTCTCAACCATTATCAACCATAATTATCAGCCGTAATTTTCAACCATTACTAACCACATTTCTTTAAAGCATTATATACAATTATATACATATATATATATATACACAATTATATATATATATGAATAAAACGCCACATTAAATCCCATGAAATCAGCATTTTTCATGGTTGACCTTCCATTCCGAACGAAGCGCAGGAGAGGCGATGGTCGCTGCGTTGGGGGCCCCATTTTTTTAAAGATCCAGCATGCGAAGTGAACATGGGAGTTTTTAAGTGGTTGAAATCTATGGTTTATGGTAGATATAAAATGATATAAAGAACTAGTTAATGGGGATTATAATGGTTTATAAACCAACTTAGCTATCTTGGGGGCACCATCTTGTATGAAAATGGATAAATCCACTATAAAGACTGAGCCATGGCTTCAATGTCGCAAGCTGTAAACGTTTACCAGGCCGGGTATCAAATACGGTATCAACTGATGGGTTCATAGTGGACTATCCACCACAAAGTTTCTTCAACTTTTTTGTTGACGGTCCACTGTGGATAGACTCTCAATGGTAGGGACCCACCAACAGCGCAAAAAAATCAGAATGTGCTGCTGTTCTCACAAAGATGGTTGGGATCCAGAGTTCGATTCATGATTTTCAGGAAACTTATCATTCGACGGAGGGCTAGTTCGCTGGCCACAGAATCCACAGTGCTTGGAGTATTTATGTGCCTCCACTTGTCCCATATGTTTTCTTAACGTGACTCAAGACATGGTTTACTATATCCTAGGCCAATCTTAGATGGGTAGAAACTATTCCAAAATAGTCTTTTGGTATCAATGGGATTATCTACGTTCACCAGCTAAGAATTTGCCTTTTTTGCAGGGTATTTGGCTGATTGGCCATGTACCCAACATGTTTTTTTCCATCTATTCATACTCCACATTTCTGTGACCAGTTTTTTTACACCCAAACATGCTGTGTCTGTACAGGATCAAGAAATATCTTTGCAGTGTTGCCCTTGGTATTTGTTATTACAAAGCTATGGCAAATCGTGGCCAATTTACAGATATGTTATATACATTTGTATCTGGTTGGTGGTTTGGATAATTCTTTATTTTTCCATATATTGTGAATAATGATCCCAACTGACTAATATTTTTCAGAGGGGTTGAAACCACCAACCAGATATACATTGTTTTACTTGTAGTAATTGAAATGGCTATCTTTTGAGCTTCAAAAAGGGACTTGTTCACCTGGTTTTTGTGGTCTCTGGGGAGATGAGCCACGGCCATTGCAGCAGTGGTTCTGCTTGGTGCTGAAACTCTCACCTAAGGTGGGTTAGTTCACCCCAGTTACAAGTGGATTAAGCCTACTTAGATGGGCCATGGGAAAAACACGATTCCTGGTTAGTAACTGGGGATTTGTTACCCTCAAAAAATCCCAATGAAATAATCCATTTACTAACTAGTTAACTAATTCCATGACCCATCTAAGTACTTATCTCCCTTCTAACCAGTGATAAAACGTTCTTAGTAAGCAGGATGAGGCACCAGGTACATTGACTAGACTGTAGACTACTTAGAGGTGGTGCCCCCTACAAGGTGGTGCCCCCTATAACTCCAATAACTATGGTTTTTATAGGTGATATATCTATAATAGTTAATATAATAGTTAATGGAATTATAAACCAACTTATAACTTGGGGGGCACCACCTTGTAATTATGTCTGTTTCGTCACTAGCCAAACACAACTAGCCTAGTTGCACCCAAAATCAGCCGCAAAGCCAAAATCAGGCCCGCAGTTAGAAACGTTGAGCTGGTTGGAATTGATGAGCCAAAAGGCCAAGAATTTTTGAGGGCTATGAGGATGACATTGCCATGGATTTTACCAAGTAAAATTGTGATGTGATGGAATTCAATGGTGATATCATGTGATATAATTGGGACATACCACTGTATACCTTAATTTATGAAATTATAGGGGGCTTACTGCAAGATAGTGGCACCCAATTATGTTTGCTGACTTTATAAAACCCATTCAACAAAGATATGCTGACTAGATGATATAATTATATATAATTATCAGGATATGGTGTATATAGTATATATATATGTTAACATTGTATAGCAATACAGTTGTGATACAACACGTATATACCCCATATCATGTACTATAGAAGTAGGAACAAAACAAGGATCATTTTTTTGGGGCCCACATATTCCACCCCGACGTCCTGGAGACCGAGGATTTATCCAACAATCACAACCTGGACAACTGCCAATACGACGGAGGACCGGTTAGAAGGGGGAAACTCCCCCAGTCATATGGTAGTTTTCATAGGTTTTGACCCCTGCCCGTATTATGTACATACAAATATATATATATATATACATATGGCGGTTTCCTGCAATGGGGGTACCCCCAACTCATCCATTTCAATAGGATCTTCCATTATGAACCAGACATTTTGGGTAACCCCATTTATGAAAACCCCCATATGTATGTTAATATATGTATACTTAACGGGGATTACTCCGGGATTACTATACATTGATATGCATTGAGAAAGGGATCACCCTCCCCATCGCTGGAGGGTTATCATGGTTATCCCACTTCCCCAGATGCGAGCCATGGTGCTGGAAGATTTACCCTCTGGTAAACATACAAAAAACTACAGGATGGGGCCCTCGAGTTATAAGCTTGTTTATAACCCCATCTAAATATAGTTATTTGCGTATCATACACTATGGTTATTGTAATTATAAACCAACTTAGCTAACTATGGGGCCCCATCCTGTATGGAAAATCACCATTTATAGTGGGTGTTCCCATGAAAAATGGTGATTTCCCATAGTTCTGTTAGTTTACCAGAGGGTACCTACATCACTGGGCCATTTTTGGGGTAAATGCAGGTAAATATTCCAGCACCGTGGTTCGCATTTGGGATTTATTTGTCACCATGCATAAATTAGATCCCCGCTTTGATGTAGAAGTATCAATTGTGAATTTTCGCACATGTCAATGGATTGGTTTAAGGGAAGATTTACAGGAACGCCTATGAAAATTTTTATTGGAAATCGATGGTTTCCGGTGAAGATGTTTCTCGTGAAAACCAATCCATTGACTGGTTGGTGGTTTCAAACATTTGGAGTATTTATTTCATATATGGGATGTCATCCTTCCCAGTGACGAACTCATATTTTTCAAGATGGCTGTTGCACCACCAACCAGATCGTAATAAGTATCATAAACAATAGAGTTATTGGAGTTATTAACCATAGTTAATAACTATAGTAATGGGTATCCATAACTCTTGCATATTTCACGACAAAGAACTCTTGCGATTTGACGTTTCGGACAACACCCCCCAGGGGCATCACCGGGTGATCACCGGAATCATCGCCAGGGGCATCCCCGCCATACAAAGAGCTCTTGAACATGGCCATTTATATGAGTTCCCATCCGGAGAGCTACCTCAAAAGTCGGATTCGAGTCGTTTCCGGGTTTCGGGCTTCGGGTTTCGCTGGTCGAAACCAAATTTCGATGTCGGTTTCGGGTTTCGGGTTTCGTAGATCGAGACCATCTTTAGATGTCGGTTTCGGGTTTCGGGTTTTGGGTTTCGTAGGCCGAAACCAACGTCAGATGTCGGATGTCGGTTTCAAGTTTCGGGCTTCGTCGATCGAAACTAACTTTAGATATCGGTTTTCGGGTTTCGTAGATTAGATAGATTAGATTAGATTAGGTTAGGTTAGATTAGATTAGATTGATTAGATTAGGTAGATTAGATTAGATTAGATTAGACTAGATTAGATTAGATAGATTAGATCAGATTAGATTAGATAGATTAGACAGATTAGATTAGATTAGATTAGATTAGGTTAGATTAGATTTGATTAGATTAGGTTAGATAAGATTAGATTAGAATCAGATTAGATTAGGTAGATTAGGTCAGATTCGACTAGATGGATCAGATTAGATTAGGTAGATTAGGTTAGATTAGGTTAGAATTAGATTCGATTAGGTAGATTAGATAAGATTAGATAGGTTAAACTAGATTAGAATTAGATTAGACTAGGTAGATTAGATTAGATTAGATAGATTACATTAGAAGTAGATTAGATTAGCTAGATTAGATTAGATAAGAATTGGATTAGATTAGGTAGATTAGACTAGATTAGTTAGGTTAGATTAGATTAGATAGATTCGATTAGAAATAGATTAGATTAGGTAGATTAGATTAGATTAGAATTGGATTAGATTAGGTAGATTAGATTAGATTAGATTAGATTAGGTAGATTAGATTAGATTAGGTAGATTAGATTAGATTATATTAGATTAGGTAGATTGGATTAGATTAGATAGATTAGATTAGATTAGATTAGATTAGACTAGATTAGATTAGATTAGGTAGGTTAGATTAGATTAGATAGATTAGATTAGAATTGGATTAGATTAGGTAGATTCGATTAGATTAGATTAGGTAGATTAGGTAGATTAGATTAGATTAGATTAGGTAGATTAGATTAGATTAGATTAGATAGATTAGATTAGATTAGATTAGATTATATTAGATTAGGTAGATTGGATTAGATTAGATAGATTAGATTAGATTAGATTAGATTACATTAGGTAGGTTAGATTAGATTAGATAGAATAGATTAGAAATAGATTAGATTAGGTAGATTAGATTAGAATTGGATTAGATTAGGTAGATTAGATTAGATTAGATTAGGTAGATTAGATTAGATTAGATTAGATTCGGTTAGATTAAGTTAGATTATATAAGATTAGATTAGATTCAGGTTAGATTAGATCAGATTGATGAGATAATCTGAGATTAGATTAGATTAGATAGATTAGGTAGATTTCGGGTTTCGGGTTCCGTAGTTTGAAACCAACTTTAATGGTCGGTTTCGGGTTTGGGGTTTCGGGTTTCGTAGTGCCAAAGAAGTCTTGGAGGCCCATCGAACTTTGGCGCCTGCACGGCAGCGAGTGGCCGGGCTGTGCTTCTCCGATGAGGGTAGGCCGTGGACCATCTTGGAGGTCGAGGAGACCATGCAGAGCGAGATGGCGGTCTTGTTGGACAACCCGGAGGAGATCACTACGTACTCTTGGCGTCGCATGGCTCCGACACTTGCGCAGCTGCTGGAGTGCTGCCCAGAGGAGATGGCTGCACTTGGAGATTGGTAGAACAAAGGCGATCAGCCCGAAGTTGGCCACTACTCATCAGCGAAGTATGCAGCCTCCATCAAGATCAAGTCTTGCGTGTGGGGAGCCGCATCCAAGTTGACTGATCAGCTCTCTTGGGAGGCGATCCCAAAAGAGGAGCTGGACAAAGCTCGCGCGCATGTGCTGCAGCAGCTGAACCTTATAAGATTCTGAAGATTTCGCGCCGTTGGAGTTGCTTTCTCTTGAATCTTTCCTTCTCTGATCTTCCTTCTTCTGAGGCTCTCTCTCTCTCTTCTCTCTTCTCTCTCTCCCTCTGTCTCTCTGGGTCTTCGCGCGATCTGGCTGCATCTTTCCATAAGTTGGAAGTCTAACTTCTAAACTTCCTTTGGTGACGCATCATTCATGCGCCAGCTTGGGTTTGTTGTGTCTCGCTCGTGCTTTCTTTTTGGCAGGAGGGCAGTTGGTGCAGCTGGTCGTTCCAGCCAGCTCCGCTCTTTTTGCCTGCTGGCTGGGGGCGGGTGTGGGACCACCAGTGGCGATGGTGGTCCTACATCACGCCGAGCGGGAGGGCCACCTCCTCCCCCCGTCTCTTGGTCGGGATGGGGGTGGACACAGACGTAGATGTCAGCGTAGACGTAGATGATATATATATATATATCCATATATAGATGTCGGTCTATGTCGATACTAAAACCGGATAGATAGACAGAAAGATAAAAATATAGTCATGGATAGAAAGGTACAAAGGGCCAAATTCGCAGAAAAGGCCAGACTTACTTACATGTTTACTTGCTTGTTTGCCTACTTGCCTATTTGCTTACTTGCTTACTTGCTTACTTCCTTGCTTCCTAATTTCCTGACTTGCTTACTTGCTTACCTGCTTACTTGCTTACTTGCTTACTTGCTTAACTGCTTACTTGCTTACTTGCTTACTTGCTTACCTGCTTACTTGCTTACCTGCTTACTCGCTTACTTGCTTACTTGCTTACTTCCTTGCTTCCTTGCTTCCTGACTTCCTGACTAGCTTGCTTGCTCACTTGCTCACTTGCGTACCTACTTACTTTCTCACTCATTCACGTACTTACTTACTCAGTCACTCACTCATTCACGTACTTACTTACTCAGCCACTCAGTCACTCAGTCACTCACTCACTCACTCACTCACTCACTCACTCACTCACTCACTCACTCACTCACTCAATCACTCACTCATCACTCACCCATCACTCACTCACTCACTCCCTCCCTCACTCACTCACTCACTCCCTCACTCCCTCACTCCCTCACTCCCTCACTCCCTCACTCCCTCACTCCCTCACTCCCTCACTCCCTCACTCCCTCACTCCCTCACTCACTCACTCACTCGCTCACTCGCTCACTCGCTCACTCGCTCACTCGCTCACTTACTCACTTATTCACTTACTCACTTACTCACATACTCACATAACTTTCCCTGAAGGTCGGATGACCCATTTTCGACCCCTTTTTTGTCATGACTCATTTTCATCCCAGGATGACAAATTTTACTTCCAAGGTGACCATATCACTCTGTGTTTCTTGAAGGCCTCTGGTTTGATGGTTGCAGCCCAGGTACATTGTCAATCTCTTTAATTTAACATAGCTTGATAGGCACAGGAGGTGAGACAGTGTCAAATTAATTCACAACCAAAAATGGGATATGATATTCTACGTTCTGATATTATTCCAATTTTTGCGGCCATGCCTTCGGTATGAAGAAAGCATTGCAAGCCCGCCAGGCCCTCAAACTAATTTGGGTATGTGTCAAACTGGGGGCGCGAACACCACCCAAACAACATGGTATGTGTCGAAGTGGTCACAAGCAGGGTTTGCCCACTTTTCCCTTTTTCTCAGAAATCTGAATAGGAAAAAAGGTTTCAGGGCAGCAATTTGGAATTCAACACGTGATCCTCATCAAATGTACGCGCTAGATTTCCAGAGGTCGCAGCTGAAAAATGTGACCGTCAATGACCGTCAAAATACCGTGAACATGCGTCAAAATAAGGGTAAATGACGTCATTTACCGTCAAAATACCGTCAAAATGGACTGCAGTTTTCAAAAGACATTTTGCTGTAACATTTTCTGGATTTCAAGGTGTGCTCCAACATGGCGCCATCAGCTGCTGAGTTGTTTAAGCAGGCCACAGACAAGCGTGCCCGCTTCGCTGATGGTCAGACAGGTGTTTCAAAAAAAAGAAACCAGGAAATTACTGTAGGCCAGCTCTACCTCAGAAGCTGATGGCCCTACTGTATGCTCAAGTTGCAAAGAATGAGGACTTCAAAGCTTTGGGTTTGTAGATGATTTTTTCATTTTTTGAACTTTATTGACCAACAACTCCATATGGCCCATGGTTCCCAGGATGCTTGCTGCAAAGAAGGGTATCGGAAGCAGATATATGTGTGTGTGGTGTGTCCAGTCCACTATTTTCCTTTGCAGCTACTCACCTACATTGCTGTCAGGATCAACAAAATGAAAGAATGGCCGCATTGAACATTGAGCGGAAAAATGGCCGATCAGAGCGTCAAAACGTCAAATCGTCAAATGACAGGTTTTTTCTGTCATGACAGGTTTTCCCCAGTAAATTGCGTCATTGGGATTCTCAGGGTTTGATAGTCGGTTTCGGGTTTTGGGTTTCGGGTTTCGTCATTTGAAACCAATTTTAGTAGTCGGTTTCGGGTTTCGGGTTTCGGGTTTCGGCCGATCCTCGGGAAGCCAAGTCTTAAGAGTCGGTTTTGGGTTTCGGGGTTCGGGTTTCGGGTTTCGCAGTTCGAAACCAAGTTTAGCAGTCGGTTTCGGGTTTCGGGTTTCGTGTTTCGGGTTTCGATCGGTCCTGTGGGGAAGTCAAGTCTTCAGAGTCGGTTTCGGGTTTCGGGTTTCGCGGGTCGAAACCAGCTCTGCAGATCTCTCTCCGGATCACATCTCATTTATAGTGGATTTACCCATTAAAAATTGTGATTTTCCATAATAGTTACGTTAGTTTACCAGAGGGTACCCTCCAGAAAATGAGCTCTTTGATCCTGCAAATAGCCAATGTTTAGTGGAAAGTAATCTTCCAATCCTGTATTTGGCAGGGTCTGTACTATTCCAGATCAAGTCGATGGTACATATTTACCTACCCGAAGAATCAGCCAAGTGTAGGTAAATATAGCATACATGAATGCTAAGGGCCCATATTGAATACACTTCATTTATACGAACACCCGCAAAAGGACACAGCTTCTTTGACCTAACACCTCCGGCCTGTGGCTCAAGATGTAGTGAGGAATATGATGCCATAAACCGTAAACATTTTGGATGGTTTGTACCACCTATTTATGGCAAGTTATTGCGGATGATTTAATATTTGGGTTTACCAGATTGTATAGTATTGTCCTGTGAGTGGAACTTGCGTTTCGTTCTTCACGAATGCTTCAAGTAAATGTATCGTTCCCGAGTGGTTCTGGGAAAACTCTGCTACTTCCTGAACATTCCAAAGTGGGGGACTTGAAAATTCTAGCTCAAAAAACTTTCCAAAAAGGCCTCCTCAAACTTGTCACTGCGGAGGGGAACGTCCTGACCAACCCTGAAGAGTCGTTGCAAGCTGCGTTGCAAGGCGGGGAGCTCCTCACCGCCGTGGCGCAACGAGCCTTCATAGCTTCAACGTGCCAAGCATTTGCTGCGTGGTGCTGTGGAGGCAATAGGATCGTCTCTTGGGGCAGTGAAGACTATGGCGGCGATTGCTCAGCCGTTCAACATCAGCTGAGACATGTGCAACAAGTTCATGCCACAGATGGTGCATTTGCTGCAATTTTGGCAGATGGATCTGTGGTTGCCTGGGGCCTGCCATTCCATGGTGGCGACTGCTCTGCAGTTCAAGATCAGCTCATGCAGGAATGTGAAGCAAATTCAGACTACATTCACCGCATTTGCAGCGATCTTGGCTGATGGATCGGTGGTTGCCTGGGGCAATCCAGACCGTGGTGGTGACTGCTCTGCAGTTCAAGATCAGCCCAAGAATGTCACGCAAATTCAGGCCGCTAAACATGGCGCATTTGCCGCGATCTTGGCTGATGGATCAGTAGTTGCCTGGGGCAATCCTGACATTGGTGGTGACTGCTTTGAAGTTCAAGATCAGCTCAGCAATGTGAAGCAAATTCAGGCAACAGGTGGCGCATTTGCCGCCATTTTGGCAAATGGATCTGTGGTCACCTTGGGCGGCCCAGTCTATGGCAGTGACTGCTCTGCAGTTCAAGATCAGCTCAGGAATGTGGAGCAAATACAGGCAACATCTACCGCATTTGCAGCCATCTTGGCTGATGGAGGAGTGGTTGCCTGGACTTGATTTTTGTGGTGACTGCTCTTGGCTGATGGATCGGTGGTTGCCTGGGGCGATCCTGACTGTGGTGGTGACTGCTCTGCAGTTCAAGATCAGCTCAGGAATGTGCGGCGAATTCAGGCAACATACATGGCATTTGCAGCAATCTTGGATGATGGAGCGGTGGTTACCTGGGGAGATCATCGTTTTGGTGGTGACTGCTCTTCAGTTCAAGATCATCTCAAGAATGTCATGCAGATTCAGGCGACGGTTACTGGTGCATTTGCCGCGATCTTGGCTGATGGATCAGTAGTTGCCTGGGGCAATCCAGCCTGTGGTGGTGACTGCTCGGCAGTTCAAGATCAGCTTAAGGATGTGGAACAAATTCAACCTGTCCGTGATGGATTTGCCGCAGTGTTGGCTGATGGATCTGTGGTTGCCTGGGGCAAGCGACTTTATGGTGGTGACTGCTCTGCAGTTCAAGATCAGCTCCGCTCCTTGTAGATCCCAGGAGTAATCCTCCAATTCGTTCAGGCTTATAAACCCTATGGATCCAAACACTGTCTGAGAAGGTACTCAACCTCCTAAATTATACCCCAAGTACTTTCTAAGAAGGTACTTGGATCCATATATGGCAAAGGCATTCGATGTTTCTTTCTTTGATGCTACTTACTTGCACAATATGTATCCATATGTTTCAATGAGGCTCAAGAATTCGGAGGCGCACGACACCCTGCGGCTCCCTGCGGAAAAGAGCTGCGCAGGGTGAGGCCTCAGAAGTTTGTTGGTGATAAACATACCTCACTAGTTCGTTATATCTCCCAATTAGATGTTAGTTGGTTACACACCCACTCACTATACTTATACTGTAGTTAGGTTCTAACATGTTGTAAACCCACTCACTATATCTCACTATCGCATACAACAGTTTGTCATATCCTTAGGGCCTCCTAACCAGTTTTGCCAACAGAGTTCGTCAACGGATGGCCTCACTAAGGTGGGGTGATTTCCTGTGGATGGGCCAGCGAAATCCTGCAGTTGATGGTTTATCACGGTTTATCGTATTATTTGCAGGTTGGTGGTTTGGAACATTTTCTATTTTTCCACAATATATGTGGTTTGGAACATTGTTTAACTATATTAAAAAGGGTGATTTTCCATGATTTTCCATAGTTTTGTTAGTTTTCCATATATTGGGAATAGTCATCCCAACTGACGAACTCCATGATTTTGCAGAGGGGTAGGTCAACCACCAGCCGCAGTCTAGGATGGCTTTCAACCATCGGTGCAGGATTTCGCAACCCACAGTAATTATAAGCACTACCCGGCCTGGTAAACATACAAAAAACTATGGAAAATCACCATTTTAAATAGGTAAATCAACTATTTCTATGGGCCATTTTCAATAGCTTTTTGTATGTTTACCAGAGGGTAAGTCAACTTAGTTCCAGGCCATGTCCAGCGAAAACCGAGTTTCTTTCCACGTACCGAGTGCTGGAATTCCCGACTCTGGCGACTTGGAACCGCCATGTCAACAGGGTGAGACTGCGGTAGGCGAAGCAAATGAAACCTGAAAACATCCTGCGGATTGTATGGGGATTTGTATAACCTACGTAGTGAGGCGCTTGCCTCAATGAAATGTTTGTTGCTTGAACAAAAAATATAAAGCCATGAATTATATTAAAAAATTCTGTGATAATGAGTTATATAAACCCATGAATGATATTGAATACTATGGTTATAAGATGTCATAAGTTCTATCTTCCCTACACCCAACTGTTCACCAGTCGAAAAAACGAGTACGTCAGTATCTCACTCTCGCAAACGGGGGCCTCAGCCTTACGTCTGGTGATTGTTGGCACTTGCCATTTGTGGGATGATAAGACAAAGTGGTTCACCAGTTGTTCAGGGCCCATGTTGTGTGCAACCCAAAGATGTGCAATGTCAACCCCGGATCAATAAACCATGGTTTATTAATTAGGGGGTACTCCTCCAATAGTCATAATCTGATACTTAAATGGTATCCCCCCAATTAAACAACCTAGGAGTTATTAATCCAGGTTGACATTACTCCCATCCCATCCGCTTTTGAACACCCCATCCAAATGGTTCCAAAATGTTTCAAAGATTAGTGCAAATGATCCGGTCGTCATGGATAACCATGACGTCTAGTATTAAAACAACCATGGTGACGGGGGGTACCCCATGACTTAAGAAACCTCCTGACATATGCGTTGCTTGGCCCAGCGAGCCCGTTTTCCGCAGGAGATTGTTGTCTCTCCACCTGTCAAACAAGTTTCTTGACAGGGCTGACATGGGGGCCATGGGACGACTTACATAGCTACCCTTCCTGGAGATTTTTCATAAAAACGCTATGATTGAGATTTTCTGCAGATGGAAATAGAACGAAATAGATTATATTTATAGATGATTTTGATGATCATTTACCCATAAAAAGTGATGATTATGATCAGTTACCTTTTTGAAAAGTGATCTTCCAGTTCGCGAACCGTTAAATAACCAAGGGGTAGTTCGATGATTTACCCAGTGAAAATGATACTACCAGAGGGTAAATGACGGGGGACGAGCAAATTATTGATGATGGGGCCGGGGTAAGACTAGTAAACATTGTTGCATGCTTAGTATGTCAGAAAACAACTTATTGCATACTCATATAGATATGCATATAATTTTAGATATGATAGCCGCTGGGGGTGGGAAAGGGCAACCTTACCTCTCTATTTACATTATTTCCACCCTTGTATTTGCTGTGTGGGAGCAACCCTGAAATGTGGACTATATCAGTGGATCCAATGCTGTGTCAAATGGGTTCCCTTCAAAAGGGGACTCAGAAAGCGGGAGGCCAGGTTCAGACAATTGTAGGTGCATCCCACTCAGTATGCGGTGCAGAATCCATATGGGGATTTCCATAAATGGGGATGCCCCCATAGCTGGATGGTTTATTTCATGGAAAATCCATCTATAAATATGGATGATGATTTGGGGTACCCCCATGACTCAGGAAACCTCCATATATCCACGGGCTACATCCCAGAACTGAGTTCGTTTCCAAGCGAAAAAAATCGCACGCAGCTGGGAGACACATCTGAGAACTGAGCAATGGCTGCGATCCACCCCTGGCAGGGTTGATGATTAATCGGGGGATGAAAAACTACCCTTTATGTATTGGGGATTCTTTCATAATCCCAGAACGGGAAATCCCGAGGAATGAACCGAACCAACCAGTATTTCATGGAATGATAGAGGGTTTTATTTCACACTGCTCATTGATGTTTATTTAATTATCTAGGTCAATCTTAGATAGGTACTTTAATCCTTTAGTCTTTTGGTATCATTGGGAATATCTACTAACCAGCAAAGAATTTATTTTTGTGCAGGGTATCTAAGATTGGCAATGATGTAGTCTCTTTCCCTTGAATAAGTCGATCAATAGCCATAGCGGCAGTCGATGAGGCCCAAGTGGATTAGTCATATTTTTGTTAGTCATTGGAGAGTCGGGCCCCCTTGAAAATTTCCAATTTTTCAAGGATTTTCAAGGGAAAGAGACAACATAAATACTATAAAATTGGAGATTCTCAATTTTAGGGCATAGAATCCAGTTGCTACAATGTGGTGCCCCCCAAGTGATGTTTGTTGGTTTATAATCCCATGGCAACTAGTTCGATATATCTACCATAAGTCCAAACGTGAAATTAGAGTTATGTTCACCAACAGAACGCTATCGACCCGGGGCACCACCTTGTAATATATGGGATGTCATCCTTTCCATTGCTTATAGATGATTAACCATTATTAACCATTATTAACCATTATTAACTTATTAACCAATCCTTATTAACCATGGAATATAGATGATTAACCGCATTGTAGCTAGAGCTCACTCACCTCTCATCCGCCCAGATTGTGCCAACGAACCAGACAGCTACGAGCGAAATAGCGCCGCCTGCGAATACTTCTGTGGAGAGGAGGCAGGGAGACCATCCAGGTGACGTGGTGAATGAAGCTATGAGTAAATGATTATAAATAATGGATCATAATGGATCATCATAATTTTTTCCCATAATAATGAATGATTAGAAAATAGATGACCAATTTTCATGATCACCACTTTCTATGGCTTGGCTACTATGGATGATCTTCATTTTACCAGAAAGTGGTGATCAAAAAAATTGCCCATCCGTTGGTTCCAAGCGCGCTTCCCAGCGGGCATCCCACGGTGTCCAGGTCCATGAGATTCTCATTTTTTTTGGGGGGGGTTTCCTAAGCAGAGAATTGAGTTTCAAAACCACATGATGGACTTAGCATCTTGGAACCTTATACTTCTTGAGATATTTTGTGGGATACCTACTGTAATACTGGATATACATGGATATATACGGGATACTGTATATAGGATATGTATTTATATATATATATATATATGTTTGTTGTATTTTTCTTGCGGGCTTCAGATTAGCTTTAGGGAGTTTATATAGATTGACTGGTTGGATGCACATTCCACTTAAGTGTGGGAAAAGCGATATTATGACCAATGACTACTAGACTAAGTACATCTAAGTATATTACAGCGCCATATTATTGGTTATACAATGGATATACTGTACACCGCTGATAGATGGGTTATTCACCGCTAAGTGGGATGCATGTCGCAGCTTGCTGCTGAGAGACACCAGCGGATCCTTTGTACAAAGTGGCACCCCAGTTCGTTCGCAAAGTTGGCTTCTAACGAACATAGGGACAGGTTAACCAACAAAAAATGGGACTTAATGGGATTCATATAGCTGATTTATGATAGCTAACTTGACCTATATATAACTTGGTCAACTAAGGTTCATGGCCGACATATCTCTACGGTAACGACATTTAAATATGTGGAGGGCGGGCCAGACCGCCAGGCCCCGGAGGTAGTATGAAATACCAGGTCGTATATTTAAATGTAGTTGCAGTATGTTTAAATGAATTGGATTCCGTATGTTTAAATGGCTGGGCGGGCCAAGGAAAACCTTCCCAGAGGTAGTCTAAAATACCTGTTCGTATATTTAAAAATCCGTATATTTAAATGATTTAAATGTAGTTAGCGTAGTTAATTGGGTTTTAAAATAAACAAACATTATGACTGAATGGCACCACCTCGTAAATATGAAGTGGGTATTAACTTCTTGTTTCAGGCAATGAATTGGGGAAACCTTGGATGAATATGGGAATGAATCTTGTTTACAATAAATGCAATAGGGATTACACAACAATTATGCTTGGATTCCCATGGAATGGGACCGGGATGGATGACCATGGCCCATGGCCCCAAAAAAGTCATATATGATATTAATATAATGCTTCATATACCCATTACAAGTATATATCATTCTATGAATATAGACATAGCCCATGTGTATGTATGTAATGTAACGTAACGTAACGTAATGTCATGTAATGTATTTTTAAATATATACATATATATATATATACATATATATATATATATATATACATATATAGCAAAAGAAAAAAGGATTTGGTGGTTGTATGAGCCCCTTTCAATTGGCCTATATCCCATTAAATCAGCTATTTTGTTCCATGAAATCCGGCATTTTTCGTGTTTCACCGTGCCTTTTTAAACAGGCGCTATTTTGGTGCCTCGACGATGAAGCGGTGCTGTCCCCCGTTCGCCAGTGGTGTGCCTTCGGACAGATCCAGGCGTGGTGGGCCTGAGGATTTCATGGGGATGTCCCTGGATTAAGAAACCATGGTTTATTACCATGGTTTATTACCCTCTGCTTCAGAGGGTATTCCCAATATAATCCCAATTAATCCCACCATGGTATAATGGCTAATAATGGTTAATATATAATGGTTAGTGAGTGTCAGCAATGGTTAGTCATGGTGATTGATGGAATATACCCGGCCTGGTAATGACTGTTACGTAGCTATTGAAAATTGCACATTTATAATTTATAGTTGATTTGCCTATTAAAGATGGCGATTTTCCATAGTTATGTTAGTTTACCAGAGGGTAATTAGGGGGGTACTTGCCCAGTCATTTCATCTGATACTTTTTTTATGATACCCCCCAATTAGTTGCAGCGGTAAACGGGGTTTATTAATCCAAGGTTGACATTAGTCGGCAAGTACTGGGACAATGGCATTTGTGCATGGATGGTTTTAGAGAAATGGTAATCTGGTTGGTGGTTTGCAACATTTTTTTCCTATATATTGGGAATAAGGTGAACAACTGACTTTAACTCCATCATTTTTCAGAGGGGTGGCTCAAAACCACCAACCAGTAATTTAATGAGGTATAATTGTGATTTAACGTGCGCGGTTATGAACGTTTTCATGGGATTTCATGGTGATTTACACGGTTCTTATGGCGATTTAAGTCGCAAAACTATAGTTTCATGGAAGATTAATGGTGGTGTGTTTAATGGAGGATTAATGGAGAACTCATGGGGTTTACCTAAGAAACATTGTGATGTCATCAGATTTAATCAACAGAAATTGGGATTTCATCCAAAGTTGGGATTGAATGCGATGTAATGACTGGTTGGTGGTTTGGAACATTTTTGTTTTCCATATATTGGGAATAATCATCCCAACTGACTAATATTTTTCAGAGGGGTTGAAACCACCAACCAGTTTCACATAGACATGACAGCCACTGGGGGTGGGAAAGGGCAACTTTACCTCTCTCTTTACATTATTTCCACCGTGGTATTTGCTGTGTGGGATCAACCCTGAAATATGGACTATATAAGTGGATCCAATGCTATGTCAAATGGGTTCCCTTCAAAAGGAGACTCAGGAGATCCTTCCCATATGACTTTCATATTTTTCAAGATGGTTATGGCACCACCAACCAGATGATGATTTATCGTTTTTTTTTTTTTTATGGGGTTAGTGCTGCTTCTTTATTCTGGCAATGGTCGTGAATGGGGATATACTGGGGATCTGATGGCATAGCTAGCCACACGACACCAAAGTGGTCCTTGAATTGCAAATGGAATATATAGAATATCATAGAATATGGGATTGATGATGTGCATGTATACGAAATGTGTATATAAAACATACACTAAAGCCACAAAAACATCAATAGAGTACTGGTTGGTGGTTTCAACATGGCTTTTATTTTCCATTTCATATATGGGATGTCATCCCAACCCCATTGACAAACTCATATTTTTCAAGATGGGCTATTGCACCACCAAGCAGTCATTATTAACCATCATTAACCATCATTAAATCATCATTAAACCACCATTAAACCACCATTAAACCACCATTATCAATTGATGATTTAGGGGAACCCCCCATGATTTGCCAAATGTGTTGATTTTCAGCTTCGCCCTTCTCCAGGCCATGAGCCGATGTTATTTGTCCAAGTTGGAGGTGGCGGGTGCACTCCAACAGTGTCACTTGGCGATGTGAGGCGCCCCCAACTGTTCTTCAGTATAGGGTTGATTGGGGTCATATATCGAACTAGTTTAGATGGTTTTTCTATCGAACTAGTTAGATATTTAGATGGTATATAAATAGTTAGATGACATGTATACATCATTATATATCCATAGTTAGATGGTTGTAGTAGTTTTTTTTTAAGTCATAAGAACCAACGTCAAACATCGGCACTTTGTAAGACACCTGGCACGACGGCGAGTTCACCACATTCAGAACCATGACTCAAATGGGACCATAAATATCAGTTGATTTCATGGAGTTTTTGTATCTGAAAATGATGAAATTTGATGATATGCTATCCAGTGGTGAACGGAGGGAGCCAGTTGGAGCCAGGGGTATTCATATTCCCCCCAAAAAATGGAGAGCCAGTTGGAGCTACGATCTGAGTTTTCCAGTCACCTAATAGTATGTTCGTTGTTTTTTTTTACAAACACATCACGATAGATTAGCTTTTGATACGGAGATGTTTTCGAACACATATGTGTGTGTATAAATATATATACATATATATATACATCCATGTTTTATTCGTCAATGTCTTTCATAAAAACATTTCATGATGTTGAACTACTCTAAGTGAGCCAGATGAAGTTGTTGATCGTCCCTGGAGTAAATGAATTGGCCGATTCCCAATCATTTGGTGTGATTGAGTAATTCCCCATGTATAAACAAATATAAACAATTATAAATAGATGATTTAGATAAAATGATATAAATGACAAATAAAATCTAAATTTAAAAATGAAACCCTGGTGATTTTTATAATAAAATGATATATAAAATGAAACCGAAGCTTCCGTGACTGCAGAAACTTTGCTTTTTGAATCACCCTGAAACATCGGCGACCTGTATGAGCGGGCATTGGAACTTTGGCACTTCCACAATCTTGTCGAAGTTGTCACCTGTCTTGACCCTTCCCAATTTGAACCCAAGACGCTCAGAAGAGTAGCGGTGAATGGTTCAGTGAATGGCGGAGATTGACAATGACGATGTGGTCTGTTTGTCTGACCTCTATGACTCTATGACTGTCCAAAATGTTCCTTGGAATAGCCTCTGGTAATTTAACATAACTATTGGAAATCACCATGTTTAATGGGTAAATGAACTATTTCTATGGCCATTTTCAATAGCAAATGGTTAGTTTACCAGAGGGTACCTACAAGATGACAGCGGCTTCAATGAAAAAGGCACCATAAAATGGTCAGTGGGACATGCAAGGATTGTGGATTTATCGGGGATACATTGGGGATGCTTCATGGAAGACATTGCCAGGTGGTGCCCCAGTTGCAAGCCAACAATTTCTGTTTGATCTGTTGCTTTCGGGTAACCCTGATCTGGTTATTGTATGTTGTAGTTGGATAATTCCATATATAAAATTATATAAATATATACACATATATATATACATACATATATATATATATACATACATATATATACATACATATATATATATATAAATCCCCAAATTGGGTCGTTATTAGTGAATCTTGCAAGGTGGTATATACATGTATAAACCTCCCACTTAAATTTGTTGGTTTCTGTTCACCCCACCCGGCCATGGGGCACCCACCGCCAATCCACTTCCGAGGCATCTTGGACGATCGCGTACATGGAAACACCATCAATGCAGGCGGCGACTTCCGGGTTGAACGGCTTGGAGACTTGGATGGCTGGCAACAAAATTCAGAAGCAACTATAAATGGAGGTTTCCTGTTGTTGGTTAAAGCTACAGGGTATTCATATATTAAAAACACACATTAATCTAGGTAAAACAATACTCAACCACCCATTTGGAAATGGTTTATAGCACCTACATATTTATGGTGATGACTGGGGGATGGTTTATGACATTGTTTTACCCACATTAATCCATTTGGGAATGGAGGTTTCCGTTTTGTCATGGGGGTACCCCACTTATCATATGTTATCATGCAGTCGTCATGCATGACCACGACGACTAGTATTGAAATCACCGAGGTGACGACTGGGGATTCCCCTTGACTTAAGAAACCTCCAAATACTACAGGCAGCTATTAAACTAGCTAGGCTATATTGAATACTACAGGCGTGGACTCTTAGAATTCTCCCATGTCCAAAGCATGTCATTACTGCCTCAATGGCGTCTGATGCTTCAACATATGTTTCTGCTAATAAGTTGGATGATCCATGCACAATTCAGTATGACTGGTGGCTGGTGCCGCAAATTCGGGCATATTGATACCCCATTTCCACACTTTGTGACAACCAGTCCAGCTGCTTTTGTGTCATGACTACACCTTTGGATGCTGATCATAGATCATATGTCCTGAGAATCGGTGGGAAAGTCCAATCTTGGACAAAGTTTCACTCATGGTCTTGGTGAAGCCCCAGTTTTTTAGGTTCTATTGGACACTCACATTTTCTTGGTGGTTGCTGCTCAAAACTTCCATTTGGTTGGTTTGAAAGCATATTGTTGAAAAATGTTGGTTGGTTTAATTCACCAATTTTTCTCATTTTTCCCAGGACCTCTCTATTTCTTGTGGGTAAATATTTTTTTTTGTGGGTAACACCTCCATGTTTTGGATTTTTTCGGCTGCATTTGGAGGTCCGCAATGTGGCAATCAGACTTTGACATGTACTATACAGGACCTGCAACTGTTGTGGCAGTTGCGTGAAAACTGACCTGGAAGTGGGCCCCCCCCAGTGATGTTTGTTGGTTTATAAACCCCATGGATACTATAGTTATAAGTACCATAAACCATAGTTATTGGAGTTATGTTCACCAACTGAACGCTATCTTGGGGGCCCCACATTGTGGAAGTGGGGCCCCGATAGCCGATAGACTGGCTAGGAGTTATGGTGGGTTTGTCTATGTTTCATAGGGTGAAATTCAACCAATATAACTGGGGCACCTGCTGGTAGCCCGCAGGATAATGCCATTTTGAATGGGATTTTCACCAGAAATCATGGACTTCCCAGTCTGTATCCCAATGTGTCAGTGTTTGACCATGTTTACTGTAACTGTTACACCAGGTCAAATTTTTGAGCTACCAACATAGTCCAATCAATTTCTGGAACAGGTCAAACCCCTGTTGAATCGCATTGTTTTATATTGTTTTCATGATATGACATAAACTAACATATAATACAGGATGGGGCTCTCCAGTTATAAGTTTGTTTACAACCCCATCTAAATATAGTTATTTGCGTATCATACACTATGGTTATTGTAGTTATGTTCACCAACTTAGCTAACTATGGGGCCACATCCTGTAGACAATCAATGGATTGATTGGTGAGCAATCGCCGATAAAAAACCACTTGGTTTTTACGCCGTACAAGGTGAGGCCCGCCAGTTGCAAGTTTGTCGAAAAAAACATTAATGATAGTTATAGCCCCTATAAACCAACACGTTCACCATGGGGGTTTCCTGTAAACTATCCCTTGAACAACGGGAAACCTCCGACTCTTGGTTTTGTGGCATTCTCACAGATCCAGAGCGTTTCTGCGTGCTGAAGCGTTATGAAAACACAAGCCCACACGGAGCCAGTTTTTCAGAATGAAATATAGAATGAAATGACTAAGAAAACACAAACTAACAAAAGAGCAATCAAACAAAAAGCAATCAACCCAATCCAACAACATTTTGAAAAGCACATAATAAAACAACCACTGAAACCAAACCAACACTTGAATTGTTGTTTCTCATGCTATGATTTTGTTCATTAAAGTGTTCATATTGTTTTCATATTTTTTTCTGTTGTATATTTCTTTGTTTGGTTTGTCTTCCTTCTGTACGTGTTCCTCTACTTGTTTTTTCTTGTGTGCTTTAGTTTGATTCTTGGTGTTCCTCTTCTTTTCTATTTGTTTTTGTGTTTTTTTTTCTATTGTGTTATTGTTTGTTGTTTTCCCATGTTTCTTTCTACTATATAAACAAGCAAAACAAATATATATATATAGACTATATATATATATATATTTGTTTTGCTTGTTTGATGGATTTCTTTAAACATACGCATATTTTTTGTTCTTTCCTTGTTTCCCCCGTTTTTTGGCGAACGTACCGCGGCTTCTTTTTTTTTCATGGAGAACAGACGAGAAAATTGACGTGTTTCTGTTGGGAAATGTGTTGGCATCGAATCTTGGATACCAACGAAGTGCAATAACGACCTCACTGGTCTCCCTCACTGGGAAATCCATGGTTTATGTTAGGGGAATCATCCCCTTTTATGGCCGCAAGATTCAGGTGAACGTGAAATATTATTTCATTTACCCAGATACATAATATATCTACATAATATAATATGTATATATTTATATATGGACGTTTCCTGAAATGGGGGTACCCCTTTATCGCTGGATGGTTTATTTCATGGAAAATGCCAATCTAAAATGGATACCACTATTTTAGGACACCTCCATATATATATATAAGATGAGAAATTTAATTTCACCATTTGTTCAGCATCTATTCACCATAAATCATGTTCTTATCGATTCACCATGAGCCAGTTCGAAAAGGTTGGTGGATTTGGTGGCTAACTCGGGTGATGTAACTATAGTTACTGGGTTCATGGTTAACATTAGGGTCACCACGTTGAAACAACATATCCCCATGATCTTCCCATGATCTTCCCATGATCTTCCCATAATCCCATTAAATCCGCTAAAATTCAAGTCAATCACCGTGAATTTGTTGGTTATGTATGGTTATATTTATTCTATACTTAGACTAATGGGCCATGGGATTAGCAAATTGGTTAGCAACTGGTGTTAGAAACCAGAAAAAATCCCAAGTATGATCCATATCTAGTTATATAACTAATTCCAGAGCCTAAGTAAATCACCATGACTGTGTTGCTACCAGCATCTGCCACCCCGCTACCTCAGGATGTGGAAGCTCAGAACGGCTGCCACCTGACGAAGGCCACGTTGAGCGGGGCGGAGTTTTCCACCTCCGAAGGCTTCGGAAGGGGTTGATATTTTCGGGGAAACCATGGATGATTTCGGTGTGAAAATCAAGGTGTACAGGTTTTGACTGCCACTAAACACACCGAAATGGCACTTTTTCCTTCTACTAAACGTCCATGGTGTACAGGTTTTGACCTTCTACTAAACGTCCATGGTGTACAGGTTTTGACCTTCTACTAAACCTCCATGGTTTTTCTATAGCCATTAAAATGTCAGGTAGCAATTTAAGCAGGGGATCAACAAACACCACCGATGAATTCAGGTATCATTGGAACATCTTGGAACGTGAAGATTTTACATTTGGAATGTATATCGACCCATATCAACCGCCGCGACAAGGAGAATGTAGCCACAACAGCTTCCCAGGGCTCAGCCTGTGCTGGGTGAGGAACAGCCAGGTGAAGCGATTGATCTACTAAGTAATATGCCATGGGGTTAACGATTCCTGGTTAGTAATGGATTATAATTGGGATATAGAGGGTTATATCATGTTATATCCCCAGTTACTAACCAGGAATCGTTAATCCCATGGCCCATCTAAGTACAGCAGCGATTTCAAGGTCATCCCAGAAGGACTTTGTTTTGGCTCCGAAGTTCGGTCGCCAGTCGCCAGCCAGTCGCCACCATGTTCTTCGAAAGGGTCGAAACACGGAGACAGGGCTGATCATGTTGCACTTCGCGATGAATCAGTACAATGTGGGGCCCCCCAGTTATAAGTTGGTTTATAAACCCCAGTAAGTATAGTTATAAGTATCATAAACTATAGTTATTAGAGTTATAAAGCAACTTGGCTATCTTGGGGGCACCACTTTGTAGAGTTACAGGCTCTAGGTGTGAAGTATCAATGGGCCCTGTCAGGTATAGCTGGGGCTATTTCAGCGTGACAAGATAACTGTCTTTACCATACCTACTCTTTTACTCCGAACATGATTGGGACATTTTGGGATGTCCTTGCTCGCTCAAAAACCACCTAGCCACCTGATGTCCATCTCATTGATCAAACACTACTGTGAAACTCTAGCTAGCCGGCAACTTACTAGCCGGCAACTTAGGGTTTGAAGGTTGACTTATGTCTGAGGAATTAGAACATTGGATGGTATGTTATTTTTTTAGCAAAGATTGAAGAGATTACATCAATATTCATAAATACATGTTGCATCAATACGCGACGGATAATAACGCATAATAACGTATAATATCATATCATATAATACCATATAATATCACATAACATCATATAATATCATATAATGCCATATAATATCATACTGTATAATATCATTTGATGACATATAATATCATATGATATCATTTAATATCATATAAATAATATCATATAACTCCTTTTTTAGTATCATATGATATCATATAATACCATGTAAACCATGTAAAATCATATAATATCATATAATATCATTTAATATAGTATAATATATTCCTAATATCATATGATATATTTTATTTTCATATATTCTCATAAATTGTAATATCATGATATCATAGTACTATATTCACATTCTACCTGGTAAAATCCCATTAATCACCATTTTAGTTGTTCAAATCACCATCTAATTCCAAGAACAATTCCATTCCCATGTTTGTTGTTTACCTTCCGCAGAGACAGGATTGTTCCAATCCAGTATAGGTACTCTCTGGTAATTTAACATAGCTATTGAAAATCACCATTTATAGTGATTTTTCCCATAAAGAATTGTGATTTTCCATAGTTATGTTAGTTTACCAGAGGGTAAATGATAGCCACAGCGGAAAACCGATTGGCCAGGGAACAATCCGAAAGAAACCTCCAAATGGACCATGCAATTTTGATGTTCGGCATCGAAAGAGGTTTCCAAAAAAAACGGGTCTAGGATTTTTTACTATCAGCTCTATATATATATATACGTATATATATATACATACAATGTGGGGTTCCCCAGTGATGTGAACGTTGGTTTATAAACCCCATGAATACTTTAGTTATTTGCTTATCATAGACCATAGTGAAATTGGAATTATAATCACCAACTTAGCTATCGACCTGGGGCCCCACATTGTATAGTATGCCATGTGGTTTATAGTGAGTGGTTTATAACCAACAAGCATCTAATTGGGATATATAACGAACTAGTGAGGTATGTTTGTTTATAACCAACAAACTCCTGACTGGGGCCTCACCTTATCATTTCTTTTTGCGCGCCCATTTTCAAATGGGGATAGTGAGTTCATTGGGTTAGTTCCGTACTTTCTTAAAGCAGTAACTCAGTAGCATGGCAACTAACCATGGCCCGGTGGCCGAGAATCTCGGCTTCGGTGCATTGAGTTGAATCGACCCCGTGGCAGGACGATTGCTTCACGCGGATGTGTTGTACAGAGGCCATCGACAACGGCTTTATTGACCCCAACGCCGAGGTCCGATTTGGTGCTGGTTTTTGGGGCGAAACCCGCAGAGTTAGGGTGAAATTCATGGGATTTCGATGGGATTTAGCCAAGAACAAATGTGAGATGTCATCCAGCAATGGCGATCAATTTGGCATTTCACGATATTTCACGGGTGATTTGATGGCGTAGGGAAAACGGTGATCTTCACGGGTGATTTCATGGTCGTTGGATGGCGATTTACTGAGTCTTTTCGATCCGTGAAACAGGGAATTGGGGTTTTTCACATTGGTCCACTCTTACTACGTCGTGGGGCCCCCATTTAAAACGCTAAGTCAGGGGCCATCACTCCAAGAACTCACTATGGTTAACCATAGGAAAACAATGTATAGCTGATTTATGATAGCTAAGTTGGTGCAAATAACTGTACTATTCCTGGGGTGTATAAAGCAACAAACATATCTGGGGGGCCCACATGGTATGGCGATTTGAATGGGATATCATCAAACATGAAGATTTCAACTACAAAAGTGAAAAGGGAAGTGCACCTACATCTTTGGTTGGTTTAATATTTTTTTTGGTATATATATATATATTCAATGGGATTTTCAGGATCCCAAATTGGAGGTACCTACCATATATAAGGCCTATGTAAGGCCTATGTAAGGGAACATCCCCATAAAATATGGCCTTATATGGTACAGTACGTCCATTTTAGGATCCTGAATTTCCCATTGATATATAAGAACCTCCAAGCTGTTCACTTTAATAGGAAAAATGATGATTGGCCATTTGATTTAGGGACATCCGATCTTTATGGATATGTTTATGCACGTCCAGCACTTAGATGGGACAGGAATTTAGCTATATAACTGGTGATCGGACGTGGGCTACTTGGGACAGTTCTACTGAATAAGTGATGTTATTACCCTCTGGTTATTTAATATAGCCATGGAAGCCATGGCCCATTTATAGATGATTTTTCCAGCTATAAACCTCCATTTATAAGGGATTTTCCATGGCTAGTAGAGGTTATGGCTAGTAGAGGTCATGTCTCAATTTATGGAGATTATGACCATAGTTATTCTACACAATTATTACACCCCCAAGTATAGTTATAGTTATGGTGAGTAGTTGTTTTTTTTGGTCGTTTCATCATCAAAAATCCAACAGTTAGCCTATCGCAAATTTCAATCAACTAGGTAACTGGTGATTGTAAGCCGTCAGATCCCATTAGAACCCTCATTATAATCACCATTTTCACTATGGTTTATGGTACGCAAATAACTGTACTATTCCTGGGGTTTATAAACCAACTTATAACTACTAAATCCAATTACAATCACCATTAAAATATACTAATTTTGGTGATGGTTAAGAACGCCTGGGTCTGCCCAGCTAGTTCCTCCCCATGAAATCTGCCAAACGCGACCAGTTGACCAACTCCACAGCTAATCCAATGATTTTCCGTTCAAATCCCATATTTTCGCGCGTGAAATCCAGAGTTTTGTTGGTTTAGTCCACTATGTGTTGATGCCTGGGCCTACATCTCATCTTTTGGCGAAATATCATCTTTTGATATATATATACATACATATATATATATGTGTATATGTATATATATATATACACAGTATATATACACATATTATAAATTATTAGTATATATATAATGATGGTTTTATCCCATACTTTGGCGCATGTTTGGAGCATGGCCGAAACGTGGTAGGTCTTGCCCTCCTTGATAGCCATCTATGACCAGTGTCTTGGCTCGCTACCAATCCTTCGAGGATGGGAAAATTTGTGGTGAAATGGTGAAATTCCATGGGGATTCCCACGAAAATCCCATCCAGTTAGGAAAATGTGTGGTGAAATTGATAGTGGGATTTTGGTTTCAGTAGATTTGTGGTGAGACTTCATGGATTTAATTTAAGACCTTCCAGAAAGCATGGTTTCACGTGCACAAGAATGGGGATATTTGGGGATATCATTTAGAAATTACATAGTAGATGATTTTTTAGGGATTATAAATACGAATTCCATATAGCTAGTATGAAGTGCCTCCAATAAATTTTAAGAGACTCCACAATGAAGAGGTCCCATACTTCAGTATGGTTTCGTTGCACTTCAGATATATCTATATATACATACATACATATTATATATACATATAGTGGCAAGGGTTTTCATGAATCCCATGAAACAGCCTGCCGGCCTGTCACCCTTTTTTTTGCATCCGGAAAAGTCATGGTGGATCCGCAGTCGTCACCATTGGTTTTTCCATGACTTGGATGACTTACTGGTGCGTGCTAAACGTAGGGTGGCTGGATGGGTTGGGTTTTTGGGGTTGCTGGGATGATGAAATTGATAGTTAGTTCTTGTGGATCATTCCCGAAACTTCCCTATGTTTAGCACAAGTAAGATGATTTGGGGGGACTACCATGACTTCGGCAACCTCCATGTATGCTTTGATGGTGTCAAAGATAGTGTTTAGCGCTCCATCCCTAAATCAGCCAATGATTAGCCAACGACCAGGCTGGGCACTATCAAAGCCGGCCGGTGTGAGTATGATGAAATGAGGATCCCGCTTGAATGTCATGGGCTTTATCCAAAATGGAATATATCCCCAATTGTGGCAGCTGGGGTTGAAAGTGGGTATAAGCATGGTGATCACCTCCATAATTTGGGATGTAACCTCTTATAGACTCTAGACTCTAGAACTCTAGTTGTACGATTCCCCATTTAGAACCTCAACTGCATCGCCAGGTATACTGATGGCCAGTTCTTTTTGATGGAAAGATGAAGAGATTTCAAATCCTCAAACGTGGCCATGTCTTCTGATGAAAAGAGGACGACATTCCACCATCCAAATATGATCATTGGTTATACCAGTAGTACCCCCACGATATCACAATTATATCATCATTTTAGATTGTTCAATCTCCATTGGACTTAAATGATTGCCATCTAAAGTTTAGACAAACCCTTTGATAATTGTAACAGAGCCATAGAACATGGCCATAGAAATAATTGATTTACCCATGAAAAATCGTAGTTTTCCAGCGCAAAGTGTCAGTTTACCAGAGTATAACCATGGGTTTCAATACTAAGTCATGGTCATCCATTTTCCTTGGATAGGGTACCCCCCATGACTTCGGACACCGACACCTCTATCAAGTTCAGTAACACCCATGGGAGTTGTAGTTCATATACCCCCTGGTAAATTAACATAGACCCTGAAAATCACCCATTTTTAATGGAAACTAGTCTTCCAACCCCTATCTGCCAGGGTCTATGTTAATTTACTGGAGGGTACCCATCATAGCTCAGGTGCGAGACGAGCCAAACGGACAATGACGAGCCTTGCTTTCCCTTCATGGTCAAGTGTTTGCAGGACCGACGGGCGGGCGATGTGCTCCAATTAGAGCACCATGAGATACCCATGGGTATATCCCTCTATTATCCTGTGGCACTCAATGGGTATATCATCTAGAAAATGGTGATTTCAATGGGTATGTTATTAAAAAATATAAACATATAGGAAAAACAATAATAAACCAGCCCCCAAATCACCATAAATAGGTGGTATAAACCATTCCCAAATGGGTGGTTTATGACATTGTTTTTCCAACAATATTATATTTGAAAAATCATCGTTTGAAACGCGGGGGCTTTGGCTACATCGACCTCAACTGGTTGGTGGTTTCAAACATTTTTTTTTATTTTCCATAATATATGGGATCATCCTTCTCATTGACTAATAATTTTCAAGATGGTTAAAACCACCAACCAGTCAAAAAGGTGGATGTTCTTTTACGATTTTCCAACCAGCCAGACCTGTCCAGGAGACACGTGCCGCCAAAGGCCGGGTCCCAATAGGGTGGTCCTGCTGAGGTGGAAGAAGAGAGGAAATCATGATACATGCCAGGATAATCCAGGATATATATATATGTATATGTATATATATATATATATATATCCATATATATATATATATATCCATATATTTATATATGGATATATATATATATATGTATATCTATACATATATGCATGTAATATATATATATATATATGCATATACACAAGTGATTCCCAACATAAGAAATCAATTGGTTGTTTAATGGTTAATGGGTTTTAATGGGATTAAATGGTGGTTTAATCCCAGTAGCAAGGTAATTTTGGTGATTCAATGGTGGTATAGGTCCAAAGAAAAATGATTTAATGGGATTTAATGGGATTTAATGGGATTTAGTGGGATTTAATGATCATTCCTAAACGGCCCCATCCCTTTTGGTGCCAAGCCATGCCACAAACCATCGATTGTAGAGACCGGTGAGATGGAAAAGGACAGGAAATCATGATAGATATCACGATATAATACATCATTAATCCATTGTTTTAGGATTTTCGGGGGCTCCATCCACCTCCGTCACTAACGCCATGGAGAGCAAGGGCTCGCATTTGCTTGAAAGGGATGAGGAGAAGAAGAAGCTCAGAGCATGGGCCGCAGAGGCCAACTACCAAGGCAAGGAGTTCTTGGCCGCGGAGGCAGTGAAGAACAAGGCGCTGCTGAAAGCGGCAGAGAGGTATCTGGCACGAGCTTTAGCTTTTGCCACACTGTCAGCAATGCTGTCTTGCAACATTGGTACTGCATGCCCCAACTTTTATGTTGCCACTTCCCTTGATGCCAGGACATATTGACATTGTGACTGGGATGTAAGAGTGGTGACTCACTGGAAAAAATCGGTCTTTCACCAAGCATGATACTATAGACGGAATTTGAACATACCTTTGGAGCATACCCCAACTCCCTCCAACACCCCAAATGAAAGAAATCCTTTCATAGAGGTCTGTTGGATTCACCAACCATGATACGAGGTTGTCGGAAACCATGATAGTTGGTGGAAAAAAATGTCTGGACGGTGCGGATTGACTCGCACCAGGAACCTGATTTTCCTCTCTGTAGGGTATTCTTTTTGTCGATTATTGAGTACAGATAGGGATGATTTCACGTTTGGTCTTTTCACCGAAGAACCTATTACGACATATGGCAGTGTATATCCATCAATTCTTGCAGGCT
>CAMXCT020006500.1:228659-353253 GCA_947184155.2 Cladocopium goreaui
TGGAATAGTGGAAAACGGATCGTTGGTCGATGATGATGATGACCATTTTATGATGATTCAATGGGATATATAATTATGTAGCCAAGAACACAGATACAGTATCAACACCAGTTGATTAGTTATTCAATGATGATTCTTTAATCGTTTATACTGGTTTCAACCATCAAAGAAATGAGGATAGATCATTGCTAGACCCCTATTGGTTGATATTGGTTGATTTTTTCAGAAATTGAACAACCAAATAGGGGGTTGTTGAAGCACCAAAAAATATGGGGAATCCTTGTGAAAACCAAGCATCATATGTGTTTGGGGATTTTCCAGCTTTTAAGAATAGAAAGTGAACCTACAAAGTGCCCCCCCCTTTTGACAGGGTCGGTTTACAACTAATATAGCTTTTGGGGTCTATGGTAGATGTATCCACACTATATTAGGAAATATGATCACGGGGTGATCACTGTATTTCACGGTATAAGATGGTGTCTCCACTTAAAATTGACATACCTGGTCATATGTTGGTCATTCTCCATTTACTTTGCTAGGGTACACATTGCAGACCCCGGTATGTTTGCTGGTTTATCACCCCATCCAACTATGGATATATCTACCAACAAACCATCAAACCAATCGTTTTTCGTCAAAGAAACAATCAAAACAGCTGAGAGCTAACATGACCTGGACTAGGTTAAGGTTTGCCACTAAAAACCTACCCTCTGGTAATTTGTTACATAGCTATTGAAGCCATGGCCATTTATAGTGAGTTTTCCCATTAAAAATGGTGATTTTCCAGTTCGTTATTTAAACGTTTACCAGAGGATATCATCACTTACCATTGGTTGTAAAGGGTGGTTAACCCTTTTATTAATCAACCAACCAGTAGGAAAAAGACATGTATGATTGAAGTGGCCATTAAACGTCTACCAGAGGGTACCATTTTGCATGGTTAAAAACCTCGCTATTTTTTGCTGGTGATTTCGCCAGAAACAGGTCCAGATCTCTGCCATTGTGATGCAGGCAACCGTTGAATTGATCGCGATGGGAACTGGAGAAATCCTCATAGAAATCATGGGATTAATGTGGTTTCACCAAGAACAATGGTGATTTACTGGGATTTATGATGATTAATGGGAAATGATAGATGATTTATTATGATTAATGAACATTAGCTCTATTTAGCTAGAACAAAACATGGTGATGATGATTTAGCTATATATATATAAATATATAGCTCTAAAACAGACAGTTATTTTTTTCACTTCGCTATGTTAGCTTAACAGAGGGTGGAACCATATCCAATGGATGTCAAATGTTTACTGGAAATCCAATCGTTGAACTTCAACTTAGCATTGAAAATTTTGGACATGAAGCTAAGTTCCAAAGTTATAAGTTGGTTTATAAAACCAATCAACTATAGATCCTCTTGCATAAACCATAGATATAAGCCAACTTAGCTATCTAGTCAATGGGAATTCCAGGATCCTAAAATGGAAGTACTGTAATATGTAAGGCTATATTTTGTGGGTATATCCCCTTAGATAGGCCTTATATAGGCCTTATATATGGTAGGTACGTCCAATTTAGGTTCTTGAAATGGCCATTGACCTAGTGGGCCTCGCCTTGTATGAAGGTAACTATACCAAAATGACAAAATGGCCAAACTTTTCACAGGATGGCCCCCCCCCCAGTTAGTTGTTGGTTTAAAAACCATGAAATAACCCCCTTATGTCGTTATATCTACCATAAACCATAGAATTCAGCCACTAAAATGTTCGGCAACGGTTCACGCGAAATCGAACGGGGGCCCCGTCCGACCAGGACAGGTTCATCTTTGCTTTCGGGGCCGTGTGCACCGGAAGTGTGATACCTGATTTTTTGGTTGGTGAATATTAGTATAATTCATGCAGACCCATATACCAACAATCCCAGTATAATAGTGGTAATACTAGTTACTAGATGTTGCTAGGATAACATGCGGATATAGTTATTACATGTTATTTCAACCTGGATTGATTTACCATGTTTTTTCATGGATTTAACTTACCAAGATCAATGAATGGATGTATTTATTGTCCTATCCCACAAGAAGTTGATCCAAGGTTTTCGTAGCCATTTCTCCAAAACACTGGGCCTTGTTTTTGAAGTGCAGGAAACTCGAAGAAATCTGGATGGTACAACTCGACTTTGTCTTGATCTACGGATAAGCATCCAGATTTATTGGATAACCATCCATATGGATACATTTTCCCTCTATTTTTTTGGGATAATCAAAGTTTCTTACAATGTGCCCCCCCCCAGTGATGTTTGTTGGCTTATAAACACCAGAAAGTATAGTTATTTGCGTACCATATAATAAACCACAGTGAAATTGGAGTTATGTGGCCCCCAACTTAGCTATAACGGGGGCCCCAGTTTCTGAGGGGAAACCAGACTTCTTCGTAGATGCCGTAGATTTGAAAAACTGGTGCGTTGTGAAGGCTGGAAGGGCTCTGCCTGCGAACATGCTGTGTGTGATCCCGAATGCATTCCAGGGCAACCTATCTGCAAGCAGTCTGGGGTCGAAGTTTTCGTGTCTCAAAGGTGGTGCCCCCAGTCGATAGCTAAGTTGGCGAACAGAACTCTAAGAACTAGGACTTACGGTAGATATATCGAACTAGTTGCCATGGGATTACAAGGTGCACTTTGTAGAAACCATCAAACATAACTTGCGGGGCGCCATCTTGTAGATTTAGATGATGTTAAACTTTTGTGTAAACTTTTGTGATTTCCATTTTTCCAATTGTGTTTCAATGCATTTCAAGAAGGTTGCCAAACTGCGGATTGCTTCGATTAGTGCGGATTGCTCCAAGGATTCTGCAACGCCTTGTAAGAAGAATTGTAACGGCGATCAAGCAGCAGAAGCATTCACGGAAGGTTTATACATGGAAACACTTCAGATGGCTTTGCTAACCAATCATGTGGCTCAGTGGCTCAAACAATCCCTACACTTTTGACGGTTTATCATTGGCCATTTGGATCCAGCGGGCCTAGCGGGCCCCCAAACAGAAGTCATTGGATTCATGCTGAAATTGATGGGAAGCCCTTAAAGAGCCATTAAGGATACCCTGTTTGCCCATCTCATTATACTATATAGATGGTTGAAAACAGTTTCCCAATCCTATGGGTTATCATAATCCCCAGTAACTTAGATAGTATAAGTCCCTAGTTCGTAGCCAAGCAACCGGGGTATTTTGTTCATGGCTCCTGTGTTTAGTACACAGGGGCTTCCTGTGAAATATCATGGTTTACAAATCCAGGATGCGATATACTTTCAGTTTACAAATCCAGGATACGATATATTGTCAGTTTACAAATCCAGGATATGATATATTTTCAGTTTACAAATCGGGGATACGATATATTTTCAGTTTACAAATCCGGGATATGATATACTTTCAGTTTACAAATCCAGGAGATAGTATATTTTCAGTTTACAAATCCAGGATATAGTAAATTTTCAGTTTACGAATCCAGGATATAGTATATTTTCAGTTTACAAATCCAGCATATAGTATATTTTCAGTTTACGAATCCAGGATATAGTATATTTTCGGTTTACAAATCCAGGATATGATATATGTTCAGTTTACAAATCCAGGATATAGTTTATGTTCAGTTTACAAATCCAGGATATGATATATTTTCAGTTTACAAATCCAGCATATAGTATATTTTCAGTTTACGAATCCAGGATATAGTATATGTTCAGTTTACAAATCCAGGATATGATATATGTTCAGTTTACAAATCCAGGATATAGTATATGTTCAGTTTACAAATCCAGGATATGATATATGTTCAGATTACAAATCCAGGATATAGTATATGTTATATGTTCAGTTTACAAATCCAGGATATGATATTTTTTCAGTTTACAAATCCAGCATATAGTATATTTTCAGTTTATGAATCCAGGATATAGTATATTTTCAGTTTACAAATCCAGGATATGATATATGTTCAGTTTACAAATCCAGGGTATAGTATATGTCCAGTTTACAAATCCAGGATATGATATATGTTCAGTTTACAAATCCAGGATATAGTATATGTTCAGTTTACAAATCCAGGATATGATATATTTTCAGTTTACAAATACAGGATATAGTATATGTTCAGTTTACGAATCCAGGATATAGTATATTTTTCAGTTTACAAATCCAGGATATGATTTATGTTCAGTTTACAAATCCCGGATATAGTATATTTTCAATTTACAAATCCAGGATATGATATATGTTCAGTTTACAAATCCAGGATATAGTATGTGTTCAGTTTACACATCCAGGATATGATATATGTTCAGTTTACAAATCCAGGATATAGTATATGTTCAGTTTACAAATCCAGGATATGATATATTTTCAGTTTACAAATCCAGGATATGATATATTTTCAGTTTACAAATCCAGCATATAGTATATTTTCAGTTTACGAATCCAGGATATAGTATATTTTCAGTTTACAAATCCAGGATATGATATATGTTCAGTTTACAAATCCAGGATATGATATATTTTCACTTAGGATATCTATATCCAGCCAGTTGATTGCTCCCAATTGGACAAACATTGGCGAACAAACATCGGGTGACATTCCCGGTCTCTCTCGACCAACCGTCTGGGAGACGTCGATCAACCGACCAGGCAAGGCACTTGCGTCTTGCCCAACACCTGCGAATGCTTCTACGGCTGGGGAGGCGCTGATTCGGAGATGTTTTCTTTTAACATGTCTTAATATTCAAAACTATATCATTGTAACATTAAATTGTAACATTTCATTACCATGTTTATTTCTTGTCGTTGTAACATGTTCTTAAATCAATGAACTACATATCTTAAGAAACTATGTTTAATTGCATTCATTATTAGCTGATATTAATATGGAACACCATGATTGAGATCAACTAATTTAATTTATTATTCACACCTTCTGATGAAAACACCAACCTTTGGAGTTTCAGAGGATTCTTAACTTGGACATTTGCTGGCTGGTGGTTTCGTGTATATATATATATATGGGTAAATTATAACGACCTCACTGCGACCTCATTGGAAATCATAGTTAATAAGGGGAATCATGCCCAAATGGCCTTAATCAGGTTAGTGAAATATTATAATTTTCCCAGATATACACACATTGATTATGTATATAAATATATATATATTGTGTTGAAAAACCATACAAAAGGGATGATTATTTGACATGACGAACATATTCAACAGGGATGGCTTTTTCAACCGCCGTTTCCAGTTTGCTATGTTACCATCCTGCACAAGGGGATTTAAGCAAGAAAATGGTGGTATAAATGGGATATTAAATAATAGAATGTTAGATCGTGGTCAATTGCCCTTTGGCGTCAGCTCAATTGGGCTGGGGAAAGTATCCAATCTATCCCTAGTGCTCCAAATACCCTCAATTCGAAGGTGTAAACAGACCCCAAGTTAAACAACTCCAAATTCTCAGTCTCGGTGTTTGGAGCTGTAGGGTATATTCAACAAAGGAAAGTAGCCATGGTGTTGAACCACATACTTCGAATGATTTCGAATCTTAGATGTGCACCTTTTTTTCTGAACCGTTCAACCAGGCATCAACCAGCCATGGATGTCCCAGGCGTACGTGCTTCAAAACTCCGAATCCCCGGAAACATCCAGAAACCATCAGCAGAGGATGAATCCACGTATTGGGACCCATTTGGGAGGTGAAAAAAAGGGGGGATGGGATGAATCCCCTTCCGTTTTATATATATATGTATATATACCCAGGTGCTCCATGTATGGAATATTTACCTACATTTGGGTAATTTTTATTCATTTTGGGGGTAAATGTAGGTCACTGGGTTGTAGTTTTGCGTGTTTAAAGATGGTCCCTCATTTTCTGGGTTGTATTTGGCGGTGGGGGATCGCCGCTGCTGGCGGTTGGGGGTCGCTGCCGCTGGCGGCTGCTGGCAAGCTGCCAGCTCTCCGTGAAAGAGGCCAGGTCCCCGCGCAGAAATTTCGGCAGGGTTTGATGTGGAACGGTGGGGTTAGCGCTGGAGATTCCTGGAGCGTACAGGTTATGGTATTTTTTGTTTGCTCGTAAGATCGCATCTTTTGCGCAGCTGTGGTTCTTTCTTATTTTTATGTTTGACTAGTTTGTTCATTTCTGTGTATTTTCGTTAGTATGTTGGAATGCGTGCTTGCAGGAATGCCAGAATCTATGGTTGCAGGTGGGCAGGCACACGTATGAGCTTGTAATCGTCTGTGAATCTGTATGTGTAGGGCCATTTGTTGTAATCTATGTGCATGTACGTATGTATGCGTGCGTGGATGGATGCCTGGATGTAAGCGTGTGTGGATGTGCGCATGGATACATGGATATGGATGCTTGGGCATTTTTATGTATGGACGTACGGGTGGATATTGGTGTTTTTTTTGTATCCGCTTCTTTGGCCGCATGCCTGCTTTCTTCTTCTATGAGTGTATGATGTTGTGTTTGCTGATGTTTGCTTCAGTGTCTGCTCACCTGAGTGTGCGTCTGTTTGTATGGTTGGGGCTTGGGTATACAGGTTGAAGTATTTTGTGTTTGGATCAACGGTACGCAGTTTAGTTTGTTTGCCAATGTAACAATGTAAACTAGTTTGCTGCCAGACTGGTCCATGCACACGCTCTAGCGCATCTGCTGCGTGGAATGAAGGCTGAAAGTTAGGTTCTGCACAGGCCAGTTTGGACGGACAAGGATTAAGAGTTCCTCGAAAAGCAAAACTTTCTTTGCGGACCCTTCGTTGGCCATGTATGACCCTTCGGCGCAAGTCTCCGTGAAATTTGGTCGCCAAAGGGTTCCCGCTGTGCGTTGGAGGGTGTGGACATGCTGGCGTGTCTTCCAACCTCTTTGATTCTATCATGCGCATGCAATGTGTTCGGCAAATCAAGCCTTGCTTGTCTTTTTGCGGCGGCCACCTGGTTCTTTTGATTACTTAAGGTGACGTAGCGGAATTGTGCTTGACGAGTTGATGGGGCCAGGCGTGTGTAGTTGGCTGTGGAGGTGAGGCTTGCTGAAGACTGGTTGGCTTTGTGGTTTGTGTTATTTTATTTATTTGTGAATGTGGCGGAAAATAGCTGCGCACGGGTGTCTTTGCAGCCGCCACTTTTGATCTTCGTTTGGGTAGCTTTGATCTTGTATGTGCGGATTGCCTGCCATCTGCGAATGTATGACACGAGTGCATGTAATCAGTTTCGTTCCTGTTGGGTTGCATGATGTTGCGTGAACTTGTTTCCGCTATTTTTTTGCCCCATCTGTCATCTGTCAGGTGAGGGTTGTTAGATTTTAAGTCAGCTGTCCCGTTGTCTCCTCCTCCTCCTCCGCCTCCGCTGGGCCTCAACTGCAAGCGCTAGATCGCAGTGTTTCCCGCCGGGCCTGAACAGCAAGCTCAGGATCAGAGTGTTCCCCGCCGGGCCTGAACTGCAAGCGCTAGATCGCAGTGTTCCCCGCCCCGAGCAGCAAGCTCAGGATCAGAGTGTTCCCGCCCGGACCTCAACGTTTAACTGCAAGTGCTGGATCGCAGTGTTCCCCGCCGGACCCGAACAGCAAGCTCAGGATCAGAGTGTTCCCCGCCGGACCTCAACTGCAAGCGCTAGATCGCAGTGTGCCCCGCCGGACCCGGACAGCAACCTCTGGATCAGAGTCGTCCCTTCAGAGTTTTCCCTGATAAAATAATGCTGTTAGTCTTGCAATGGGAGTTGTAGAGTTGTAGCTGAGGGTTTGCACTAGGGCACGGAATTCCTCCCCTTCCTTCGACTTCTCTCTTGTCCCCTTCCCAGACTGAAGAATGTCAGAGAGAATGCCAGATAGAATGTCAGAATAGATGTCAGATAGAATGCCAGAATAGATGCCGAACTGAAGAGAATGTCAGAGAGAATGCCAGATAGAATGTCAGAATAGATGTCAGATAGAATGCCAGAATAGATGCCAGAGAGAATGCCAGAAAGAATGGCACATATAATTAATTGATATACTGTCAGAATAGATGTCAGATAGAATGTTAGGTAAAATGTAAGAAAATGGCAAAATATATGTATGCGTATGTATGCATATATGCCGTGGAATGCCATGGTGGGGATCACTCGAAGTAAAGTAATGATGTGTGTACGTTTCTATTTTTGAACACTTTTTTGTCTTGTCTTTTATCCAGAACCGTGCGCGGTGACATTTTCATGCTTACAACGGCCAAAGTGGCTCGCACCATCAAATTACATTCTTGGTATTAAGTCATATCCTAGGAGTTTTTTTGCAATGAGTCGCCACCGATACTGCAGCGACAACCAAAATTAATGGCGTTGGATATTTTGTAGATGGCCATGTCTCATGAGCTGGCAGGTGCAGGTACTTCAAGACAAGTTGCCATTTGGATTTCGACAATGCTCCTGGTATGAGTTGGTTTTAACTTTGGGGGTTCGCGACATACTGTACAGGGAACTGCTAAAGTCGTCTCTTTTTGTGTTGTTTTCAAGAAATCAGCTGCGGAACAGTGTTTTGCAGAAGTCGTCTCTTTTTGGCTTCCCGCAAGCTGAATGCAGGATTTGTGATGATGTTTTGTTTTTGACCCATTATTTTGCAAATGTTGCGTTTAGGTTGGTGTTTGCATGAAAACACTCAGGGATCTTGTTGCTTAAATGTTGCGTTGCCTTGCGGTTTGGCTTTATCAGCAACCCCTTTTTCAGTGCAATCATCCCTCCGTGTTTCCAAGCCTGGCATGGTGCTTGAAGTTTCAGTTGGTGCTCAGGCGCATTTGGTTGAAAACGAGGCTTTGGTTTTAGATTCCTCTTGGGAGATAGCACGAAGAGAGAGAGAGGGAGAGAGAGAGAGAGAGAGGAGAACAACTCCATGCAAAGGGGACAGCAAGATTCTGTTGAATGATGCAAGCAATAATATGTGCAGGGCACACTTAGCTCCTTGAGCAGCATTAACTCACATGTAAAGCTAGGATTTGTTGCAGATGTCTGTCAGGAAAACTTTCATTTTCCGTTCAGGTGGTTGGGAAAAACTGTAAGCATCTTCTCAGCTGAAGTTATCACAAGTGTTGGCTTAGTCTAATGGCGTTTAAATATTGAATATGGAGTTTAGTCCTCCATAGTTCTCCAAACGTGAAAAGCTGTAACGTCCAAATGCTGCGTTCTCGATGCTAGATGTTGTGTTTCCTAGGTACCAGAGACTGTAAAGAAAGAAATTGACTTTACATTTGGTCTCCAGATCATTTCGACTTGGAGTCCCCGGAGGGAGCACAAAGATTCCTAGAAGCCTTTTGGCGCCGTGAGAAGCGTAGTGAAGTTAGACCGGTTATACAATATTTTTTGTCAGAATTGAAGAAAGAAAGCACCAAGTCAAAGACCATGGCTGACTTGATCCAGCTCCGTGTCACAAAACCAAAGATTCTTAACACAAGTCAAGGACGAGCAAGTTTCATTGCGGCATGGAAAGCAAATCGCTCAAAGCGATTTGCGAAACACCCGCAGAAGTAGCAAGAGTGAACGCCAGTCCCCACTTGCATGCCCTAAATGAGTATAAAGTCAGAAATTTACAAGTCCATCTTGCAACCTTGACCTTGAATTTTTCCCATGATCTATAGTTTTCCTTCCAAAGCGTTCACAGACGGCAGCAATGTCCACCAGGGGTAGGTGGCGGAACAAGTTTCATGTGGCATGGAAAAAGTGAATCGCTCAAAGCGATTTGTGCAACATGAACACAAGCAGAAAAATGCGTATGTGCCAACTTGGACGCATTCTTCCAGGATTCTCGATCATACAAGTCCAGGGGATGTTTTCCTAGGGTTGCCATGCAGAGATGATTTTTCTACTATATCTTTTGGCATTCAAAAGAATAGCGGCCCACCAGCAGAATGCAATGATTTCTACAATTTCAAGATCGTAGGTGATAAAAAAACATTCAGTAAATCTAGCGTTCACATGGGGGAAACCATCAAAGGGATGACTTAAGGATGACTTCTTGGAAACAGCGTTGACAATGGGGAAAGCCCAGAAGGGACAGTGAGGGATGACTTTCACTTCTACCTGTAGTTCAAATGCATGTTTCATACTGTGTAACCCTATGATATTTAATTGTTTTTGGGTCTTCCACTTCTGGGCCTCCTTGTTTGGATGGGCCCCAGTTCAACGATAATGCTATTAAAGAGGCGATCCCATCCCCTAGCCGCATGCTTTTAACAGCTTTTGACCAGCGATCCATGGTAGGGTGACATTTCCTTTACGAAGTAATCATACTTGCGATTCATAAAACCAAAGGAGATTATTCCCCGGGGAAGCTTTAGCCATCATGTTCATGACATTTCCATCCAGATCGATGATCACCATCGGGGGCAATGATTGTTGCGCAAAATTTTGGGAGTTGGCAAAGCCAAACATATACCGTACTGTGATTTAGCTACGGGTCAGCAACAATTTTTGAACAAATCAGACAGGACCACCCGAATTCGTTCTAGAGATGGGAATCAGCATACCTGGTGCTTTGAACCGTAGCCAGGAGCCACGTATCTCTAACATTATGATACATGGGTTGAGCACCCCTCTGTCAAAATTCGGGCGCTCCAATCTCTCATAGGTTTTGTATATGTTTGTGCGCTGAAAGAAGATCATCATTTCGGCTGTGCGCTTTTGATGACAAACGTGTACTTTTAGGATGGCTAAGCCTTTGGAACTAGTTCAATTTTCGTTCACCAATGGACTGCAAGCCCTTTTTGAAGGAAAAGGCCGGAAAGAACCGATTCCATATTGCACAACTTTAATATCTTATTGGAAGTTTGCCATTTTGTTCTTTCCCTTTCCCCAGCCTCACCTAGACTCTGACTGCGGTTTTTCCAAGTATTCTTTTGAGCCTTGTTTGGCAGGCAATGCGGTAGCGCAGTTTTCGCTAACAACATTGTTTGAAAATTGACCAAAAACATGCCGCAATAGCGCTGCAAGGGTCCAGACATTGACCCAGCGAAGACAAGATCAAACACCATGAAACATAGTCAACCTCTATCATGAAGCACCTTGAAGAATATGCAGAGCTGCTTCGTAGAGCTTTCTCAATTACTGAATGACCGTCTTCCAAGATTGAAATGTAATCGCTCATTTCGACCATGGGTTACATGGACAACATTCATTTTAGGAGTACCGCTCAACCAATAATGTTTGCAATTTTTGGTGTATACCTCGTCTTGTTCTCTTGCGGCAGATCAGCTTAATTTTCTTTTCCTCCCGGAAACGCGCTAGTATTTAACATGGTTCCATCGAATACATGGGAAATCATCGCAGACATGGGCTTGAGGTCTAGCGATGCCGCATACAGGGAAGCCGTCTAAAAATCACTTCAAACTCGCTACTGGCTCTAATTGCAATCCGAAGCAACTCGGTATCTTGTCACCTGGCGTAGGCTTGCTGGAAAGCGGTCTGAAGGCCCGGATCCAAAACCATGTCAAATCACATCGCCCATGGCTGTCGGAATTTCAAAGCACAGACAGGTACCAATTGGATTTTTATTGTTACGATCGGGCGGGTGCTGAACTTCGTGGAAGCCGGAAAGTTCTTTGATTGAGTTTTGCAAACAGGATTTGAGTTTTTACAAATTTTCAGCTGCGTTCCTTCTTGTCACACGACAGGATCGCTGCTGCTATGTGTACGGTTTGGAGCATGAAGGCCAGGTGGATCCACCAAGGTGGTCAGTTTTTGTGAAAACAGGGAAAAAGGAGACAGTTCAGTGCAGTGAAGACATCGATTGGAATACATTTTGCACCCTTTTCTGGCCTTTTTCTTTTTTCCAGCTGTCCTCTTGGCGTTGCCTGGTCCTCATAGTGCTCTTTCTTTTTCCTTTCTTGAGGCACTAGGGCCTTCTTGTTTTCTCCTGGTCTTCTTGGCTTACGTGGTTCTCTAACTCTAACGGTCTTCCCTTGTCATCCTGGCATTGTGGCTTTTCTTTTTTTCTTTTACTCCTCTTGGCGTTGCCTCGTCCTTCCACCTTTTTTCTTATTGCATCCCCTTGTCATGTTGGAATTGCGGCCTTTCTTGTCCCCTTCTGCTTCTCTTGCTGTCGCTTGGTCCTGCTAGACATCTTTGCCTTTGTCTTCCCTTTAGTTCTCCTGGCACTCCTTCATCCTTCTGCCCTTCTGCCATCGAGTGGAGGTTGTTCCCCACCTGCCAGGTGAGGGTTGCTAGATTTTAACAGAGCTCTTCTCCTCCTCCGCCTCCTCCGCCTCCTCACCCGCCGCCTCCTCCTCGCAGTCCAGATCCCAGTGGGCACAGCCGGACCTCCACCGCGAGCTCCAGATCCCAGTGGGCACTGCCGGACCTCAACCGCGAGTTGCAGATCGCAGTGGGCACTGCCGGACCTCAACCGCGACTTCCAGGTCGCAGTGGGCACTGCCGGACCTCAACCGCGAGCTCCAGATCCCAGTGGGCACTGCCGGACCTCAACCGCGAGCTCCAGATCCCAGTGGGCACTGCCGGACCTCAACCGCGACTTCCAGATCGCAGTGGGCACTGCCGGACCTCAACCGCGACTTCCAGATCGCAGTGGGCACTGCCGGACCTCAACGGGAAGAATGCCAGAAGAAGATGTCAGATAAAATATCAGAAGATATGCCAGATAGAATGCCAGAAAGAATGTCAGAAAGAATGTCAGAAGATATGCCAGACAGAATGTCAGAAGATATGCCAGAAAGAATGTCAGAAGATATGTCAGATAGAATGTCAGAAGATATGCCAGATAGAATGCCAGAAAAAATGTCAAAAGATATGCCAGATAGAATGTCAGATAGAATGCCAGAAGATATGCCAGATAGAATGCCAGAAGATATGCCAGATAGAATGCCAGAAGATTAGCCAGATAGAATGCCAGAAGATATGCCGGAACATATGCCAGAAGATATGCCAGATAGAATGCTAGATCGAATGCCAGAAGATATGTCAGATAGAATGCCAGAAGTTTTGCCAGTAACATAATGTATAAATGTCATGGTGGGGATCACACGAAGTAAAGTAGTTTGGAGACATTTTTGGCCCGCAGCATCTGATTCTTTTTGACTTATGCTGGTGGATTCGGACTTTCAGTTGCAAAGGTCAAAGGACACGAGACAGTCAGCAAAAGTAGAACATGTGAGCAAGGACAGGTGATCAAGGACAGGAGGTGATCAAGGACACAGCGTGAGCAAGGACAGAGGAAGGTGAGCAAGGACAGGTGATCAAGGACAGAAGGTGAGCAAGGACAATGCTTGATTGAGGAAAGGTGAGCAAGGACAGAAGAAGGTGAGCAAGGACAGTGTGCGAGAAATGGAGATGTGAGATTTTTTGAGACATGGTGAGCAAGAACATCACGGAGGATTAGAAGACCACCTTGACTCATGGAAATTGAGCACGGCCTGCGGTGGAGATGAGGCTGTCTTAGAAAAGGTAAGCAAGGGCAGGGCATTCAATTTGGGAAACAAGGTGACAATATTCACGCAAAGTGATCAGCACACAGGGCTTGATTGCTCTGTGTCCTGTTTTTCTTGCATCCAACAATACAGGAAGATGTGAATTTCAATTGTGGTGCTTCTAGATTGATGCTAGGGACAGACTTGTGCGAACAGTCCGTGTTGACTTTCCTTTCCATTTGATCGTGACAGATGCGTGTTCTGGCACATTGGATTCATGGGGGTTATGTTGGCATTGGCCACGTGGCCTTTTTTCAATTAGCTCAATTGTTCTCTGGCAAGCGGACGTCGGCACACATAAATCAAGATGTGTTGCTTAATTGGCAGGAAGGATTTTCATTGCCTACACCCCTGGGAAGGCGGTAGTGTCTGCCAAACCCTGTGCACAGCATCAAGGTGGACAGCGCCAGCAGGCGATGCCGTCCGTTTCTGTGCCAAAACACCAAAACATTCATTGCTTTAGCCTTTCCTGTCCTGCGCGACTCCCTCTGCAGCTGAACAGCCAGTGGAAGAGATACTGTTACTTCGGTTGTGTACGGTTGTAATTTTGCACACGGATATTTACATGTGTATATATATATATATGTAAATATATATATATAGAGTCATAGTATTTATTTGTATATCGCGTGTCTACATGCATTTTTTTTAAAATATACATATATATATGTATATGTAAATATTTATTTATATATTTATTTATAATATATATATATATAGATATAATATATATATATACTAAATAGTTCATGAACTCGCCAACCAACCAACCAACTAGCAAACTAACTATCTACCTATCTAACTACCTAACTAACTACCTAACTAAGTACCTAAAAAAGCACCCAATTAAGTACCAAACTAATTCTCTAAATAACTAACAAACTAAACAACTCACGAACCAACAAATGAATAGCCAAAGAACCACCCAATTAAATAAGTACCTAATCGGGGGAAAAGAACATACTAGCAAACCAACTAACCAACCGACTGGCCAATAAAGTAACTCACCGAATCATCAGCCAACCAAGAAGCGAGGCCGCTATCTAACAAACCAATTGGCTAACTGACCAAGCAGCCGACTAACTATTTAACGACTTAACTACCCCACTCACTCACCCACTTACTAACTAGTTAACAAATGAATGAAGGAGCTAACTAACGAACTGACGAACTGACTAAAAACAAACTAACTATGCAAATAACGAGCTAGCTTCCTAACAAAATAACTAACAGATTCAAATATGTCACTTATCAAGTAAATATCGAACTAACAATCAGCCAACTGATTTATCTACGCAGCAGCTTATTGGCTGAGTGATTGAGGAAACTAAGTAACTGATTGACTGACTTGTGGAGTGGTTGACTGACTGGCTCGCAAAATCACTAATTAACCCAAAAAAACATTTAACTATTTCAATGTGTTTCATGAACAAACTACTTAACTATTTTTAAGTAACCCGCTGACTCAAGGAATAGGTGATTAACAAAATAGTGGCCCGAAAATAGTTGACGAACGATCGAACGAACTAGCTAACTAACTAACTATCTAACTAACTAACTAACTGACTAACGGACTAACTCACTACCTAATGACTAAGCAATTAACCCACTAACTAATAGATAATTAAATAATGATTAATGACAAACTTCTGACTTAACTGACAGACTAGCTACTTAAGTGCCAAATCCCGCACTGACTGAGTAACTAACGAAGCAACGCCTCAACCGATTTGCGTTCAACAGGAAAACAAAGAACTTCACGAAAGTGATGACCCCTGTGCAACTGGACCAAGGCTTGACCATTGGTGAGTCCAACTACGAACTTTATCGCACCATCGTCCACTCAATAGGGAAAATGGCTCTAGAGGGCATTACTTTACAATAGGAAAGAGATCCGAGCCAACGCCAAGTGGCGACACTGGGTGGTACCGCATGGATGAAAGGACTGCGAAGCCTGCTGGGCTTGCTGAAACCCGCCTCTTAGCGGGAAAGTCTTCAACGTGGGAGTGTGAAAACACGGCCTATGTCGTCTTTCGTTTGAGAAGGTGACTAAAGAAGACAAGAATCAAGAGGGGAAGCAGTGAGGAGCTCGACCAGCAGATTATCCTTGCTTCAGCGTGTTTCACAGTCACAGCCTACATAGTTTTATCTTTGAGTAGGCGCTTCACGACCGGTGAATACAGCTGGTCTGAGCTTGTTTCACCAAAAAATGTACATACAACATACAACATGATTCTTGTTGAGTTAGGATCAGTCACTGTCTTTTTGAAGAATGAACAAAGTTCAAGGCTGAAGAGCGGCTGCAGGAATGTGTCAAACCTAACAGACAACGTGAAACGACTATGTGTCGGTCAGAAAGGACTTTGATTTTCTTTCTGCAAGCATGTTTCAGTTGTAGTTGGGGTTAGCTATGTTTCGATTCAACTTTGCCTACATGGACCCATCCTGCCTCTGAAACTTCGGCCCTTTTACCTGGTCAGGTTGCCTTGAGTCTATGCTGCGTCATTTTTGTAGGCGCAGAATACACAGAGTTGGTATCATGTGCTTGCCACATTGACCTAAAGTCAAGAGCGAACACAATTTTTCGACGGGTGGAAGCTAGTTTGTCGTAGGCTGCGACAGAGCCCATGAGTTTGTGTGTAGCGACACGTGGTTTGCCTGTTGAGATTTTTGTGCGAAACCTTTTTTACAGGTAGCCTTCGCAGATGCCTTCTCCAAGTGTGCCTGCAACAACCCTGCCGTTGTAGGAAGCCAAGGCTCCAGAGCTTTCACCCTGCCAGCCCTTGACGCCTCAGAAGTGGTTTTCTCACTGCCATCATCCTCATCACCACCATACGATCACAATCCTCATCATGTTTTTGCTAGCGCTGGGGCGGGGCGGAATAAAGACATGATGCGTGCCACGTGAAGTTGTACATGTAGCACATGCTGCATGCTATGCTGATGGTCGGGCGGGGCATCTGAAAATGCGTATCTGAAGTTTACGACGTATGGAATGCTAGGCTGGTCAAGTGGGTTGGGGTGGTGCATGTTGAGGCCCGTTTCAAGTTGAACACTTTGTTCATGCTATGTAGCTGAGGTGGGTTGGGTTGGGTGGGTTGGGCTAAGATGGAGTGGGGCATGTCAACGTTCGTTTGAAGTCGGACACGTTACACATGCTCCAGCCTGGATGTAAGCTAGCACTGTTGGCCCACACTCAGAGAATTCATAACACCTAAACGCACGTCAAAGACAACATTCCAGGAAAGTCTGAAGGGTGAACCAACGTGTTGCGCTTCGGGTAAACATGAACTTGGCCGAGGCAAGGTGCCGAAACCGAGGCGAAACAGGAATTTCTAAAACATATTGATCCATGTGGCAAGGGATCGGGCATGTGGCATTTTAATAGACCGTCCGAAGGTTACCTCGCACGCATGTTTATTTGCCAGTGCTTAGGTGCAAAGATGTAGTATACCTCTAAGGACATGTGGTGCCTTTGACATCATCATCGTCGCCGTCGTCATCATCACCAGCATCATCATCACCATCATCACCATCATCATCATCATGACCATCAACACCAACACCAGGATCAACATCTATATCATCACCAATGTCATCCATATCAGCATTCACATTGTCATCAGCATCTTCATCATCATCACCATCATCATCTTATTTCTTTTCCTCATCATATTCTTCGTCATCATCACCATCATAATCGCCATCCTCCCTGTCCTCGTCAGCCATCATTGTTACGATCACCATTTTCATCATCATCACCATCATCATCGCCAACATCTACATCAACCTCCGTATCACCATCATTTTCATCATCATGTTGATCTGCATCTTCTTCATCATCATCACCATCATCATCGTCATCATCATCATCATCATCATCATCTTCATTACTGTCATCATCGTCATCATCATCATCAGCATCAATGTCCTTGTCCTCATCGGCCCTCGTAGTTACCCCACCACCATTTTATCATCATCATCACCATCATCATCAACAACATCAACATCAACATCAACATCATCTACATCATCTACAGCATCAGCATCATCATCATCATCATCATCATCGTCATCGTCATCATCATCATGATCACCATCTCCATCAGCTACCTGAAATCCAATGTTGCGAGTGTGCGGCTGTCAACAAAGCCACGCGAGGACTGCTGGCTAAAGCTGCCAGATCATCCAGCCATGCTTGCATATTTCACACAGGTTCCCTCAAGCTAGTCGGTTTGCATAATATTTTGAAGCGCAGAAATTTGGCTGTTTAAAAAGCACTTTTTGTCAACAGGACAGATTTGTGGACAAGAGTGGAAGCGATGAGATTAGCACCTATGACAGCGGCTTTGTTGGCGTTGACCTGCCTGTGCTGACATCTTTGCCGCGCATGTTGGAAGCCGAAAAGGAGCAAATCTTGGGCAAGAACAACAGCGCGGAAAAGCCAGCTGCGTGGAGCCGTGCTGGTGTTCCACTCTTCTGGCAGGAAGCAAAGTTCTGGCCTCAGCTGTGCTTTTGCAACGGGTACAGCTGGTAGGCCTAAGGTCAGTAGCATCCACCTATGTACTGTATGCTTATTGCTCGTCCAATTTTATTTTTCTATCAAACCGCTGTGCCAATCCTCATTTGAACTTAAGCTCCTAGAAGGCGATGGGTACACCCTCTGAACATCGAAATTTCCAAGGACTGAGAGCTGCTGGGAAGCCATCATCGGTCTCACCGGTGCAAAGTGCATCATTGATGCCACGGCAGGCAGCGGAGCCTTGGCTAAGGTTGCCACGTGTTCCAACTTGCAGTACCTCGGAATTTGCAAGAACAAATCCCACATGAATTTCTTGCAGAATGTCACCGGCATGCACGCCATCCGTTGCCTGTCCCAAAGTTCCCATTTGCTGTACCAGCAGTCGTTCAGCGACTTGCTGTGCGAGCACTTTCACGAGGAAGTTAAGGGCCAGAAGGACCCGAGTGATCCTTTGATGCCAGAGGAGTTGTTGGCCTTGCAAGGCGAAAACGAAGCCGCCTGAGAGCTACCTGCTTGAGCTGGCCGGGAAAAAAATGCACCGGCAAGACCGGCAATTCGGAGACACTTTGATTTGTTCACAGTTTGAAGAGGAGTTATTTGGATCAAAGCCAATTATGGCGCAACAAATCTGCCACAATGCAAACCCTTTGGTAATTTTGGATAGCATCTTATAGCGAGGATGTGTTAGAATTTGCGGGTTGTATTTATGTTTGGAGCAGCCACATTTTTGTGTTTGAACCAGTATAACAACCCGTCAAAACCCAAATCAGGTTCTTGCGGTGGTGCAATATCTACAATGCTTTAATTATGGTGCCAATGATAACCAGCTATTACCCTGCATATGGCAATTTCTTTCACCGGATGTTTTTAAATTGGTAAGATGACCAGGAAACCATTTCCATGCTGTGCTCAAGACACTAGCGCCTTCATTCATGAAGTGCTGGCGGGCTAGGATGGTAATCGCACAAAAATCACACCAGATTTTAAGGCAACAACCTGCTGCGTTAGGATATGACATGGTCACCGCTTCAACATGCGCAACGCTGCAGGTGAATGATCTGGTGGCCGGCAGCCTTGCGGTGGAGAGATGGATTTCCCGAATCCCTTAACCCACACCCTAACCCTTAAGATTTTTCACCCCAGGGGAAAAGACAACCTAGGTAAATATTCCATACATGGAGCATCTGGGATACATATGTATAAACATATCCCATATTAAAAAAAAATATATATATATATAGTACAAGTCCCATATTATCCCATTCACCAAGGCTATTTTCCCTGTTGGGACGTTCCAAAATAAAACGCCACCAGGAACGTCCTGTGAATTGCCGTTGTCCGAACCCGCCTGCGTGAATGGCGATGCAGGGAGCCCTGAAACGGGAAATGCCCGGAGCTGTTGATGCACAAGGAGATGTCCAAAAATACCGCAATTTGCAGATGCTTTAACCAACAAAAATTGGTGCTTTAATGGAACCCAATGGGAAGATACCGGGATGACCAACATGATTGCAATTGGGGGGACCACAGGAATAGAAGTCACTGATCAACACCAGATTCAAGGTGATTCAATGGGTGATTCAATGGGATGCAACCAACACAATGTGATGACACCCTTTTTGCGTCTTTGAAAATGGTGGATGAACTCCCAAAATGGGAGTTTTTTCATGTGAAAATGCAGATAAATCTCTGGATTTTTGGTTAATCCGATTACTATTTGGACTATTTGGGTGTGTCTCAAACGGGAGGATTGACCCTCCACCAAAAGGGACGCTGTTTTAATATGTCGTAATGGGAAACAATTCATGATAAACCATCAAGTTGGGGGGCGCCATATTTTCAGACAAACCCATTGGTTGGTTGAAGTCAATTGTGTTTGAATGTGCCCATTGCATGTTTTATCATAGCGTTTTTTTTCCGCATCATGACAGTCATGACATGGGTTTCTTTATTGGATTTCACCAAGAAATATGATGATTCCACGAAGTTTTACCAAGAAAATCGGGGAGTAAACCATCCACCGTGCCGACGTGGCGTCACCGCGTCGCCAGGCGGTGGCCCCTGACATTTGCCGCTGCGCCGATGGCTGGGGCGGGCGTTTGTGTGGCTTGGCGGACCACAACGGGGACGGATGCAGAGTCCCTGGTGGTTCATCCTACTTAGTAGGTTTATGGTTAGTTCACCCTATACCCTCTGGTAAACATACCAAAAACTGATGGAAAAATCACCATGCTATTGGGTAAATCCACGATTTCGACTGGGCCATGGCTTCAATGTCGCAAACGGTAAACGTTTACCAGAGGGTAAGTGGATTAAGCCCTGATTCTTATCCCAGTTATGGAGCATCCTGGAGATATAACCTAGGATTCGTGGGATGAAGCCACCAAGTAGTGTCGGATGTTGGAGTCATCCCCGTGGACACAAAGTGGCACTGAGCAACTCGAGGAGACGCAATTGGAGGGACGATTTACCTACCTAGGGATCTACAGCCATTATATGGAGCAGTTAACCAACAAACATGGGAAGATCATGGGAATATTATGGACATATCTAGGTTAATCTTAGATGGGTAGAAACTAATCCAAAATAGTCTTTTGGTATGGGAATATCATGGAATATCTACGTTCACCAGCAAAGACTTTGTCATTTTTTGCAGGATATCTAAGATTGGCAATGTTACGGGGAAGCCGCAGAATTGATCGCAATGCGTGGTAGGACCATCAACAACGTGAGGCACATAACTAAGTAACTAAGCTAAGCCCTATAATTGATGGCAAATTTATCAGTGGTAAAACATGTACAACCGGTGAGGCCCCCTGTTGACGAAATCGCTATAGTCGACGCACATGACTTGGTTCACGACCGGGTTGATTCATGACGTGGATCTCACCGAAACGAGTTTCGAACTAGTCGTGGAATCTAAAGCATGAGCTTGCTTGATTTCAATCCAACTCAACCTTCATGACGATTCAAAACTAGAACTAGAAGATGAGGCCCCCCTATGGAGGATATATCACTGATATATTGAATATAACAACCTGGTTGGTGGTTTGGAACATTTTCTATTGTTCCATATATTGGGAATAATAATCCCAATTGACAAATATTTTTTCAGAGGGGTTGAAACCACCAATCAGGTATATATATTATATATATATATATTATATATATATATTATATATATATTATATATATATGAGTGTCGATCAAAACCCCCGCAGAGGAGCTTTATACAAACGTATGAATGGAGTATGTTGTTGTAAATTTGTAGTGCGTTTTGCCTGGGAGGCGCAAGAAAGCGCAAGGGCGGGCGCAAGATATATTAATATCGATGTTCTTTTCTGTATCAGTGAACATCTGCTGCTGTAGTGGCTCAGAGCTGGTAGGCAGGACAGACGGAACCAAACCTACCAAAACGGAATCAAATTCCAAGAGGTATGGTAGAAGCAGAGTGTATACACAATTATACACCTATAAAATTTGATTCCCAAAATGGCCCTTTCGAGCCGAAAAGCAGCTTTACGGGAATCAAATTTCAAGAGGTATGGTAGAAGGAGAGTGTATACACAGAGAAAATTTGATTCCCAAAACGGCCCTTTTGAGCCGGAAAGAAGCTTTACGGGAATCAAATTTCAAGAGATATGGTAGAAGGGAGAGTTTATACACATAGAAATTTTAATTCCCAAAACGGCCATTTCGAGCCAGAAAGCAGCTTTACGGGAATCAAATTTCAAGAGGTATGGTAGAAGGGGAATGTATACACATAGGAAATTTGATTCCCAAAACGGCCCTTTTGAGCCAGAAAGCAGCTTTACGGGAATCAAATTTCATGAGGTATGGTTGAAGGATAGTGTATACACATAGAAATTTTGATTCCCAAAACGGCCCTTTTGAGCCAGAAAGAAGCTTTACGGGAATCAAATTTCAAGAGGTATGGTAGAAGGAGAATGTATACACATAGAAGGTTTTGTTGGGTTTAGTGAAGTTTGTTTTGCCTTTGCAATGCCTGTTTTGAACCCAAGTCTGGCGCAAGGTAAGCGCAAGTTTCTCTTTAGGTTGTTTTGCCAAGTTGGACAGGCATCGCTACAAGGCTCCGGAAAAAAACATTTTAACAGCTCCGTAGCTTTTGGTATCCTTTTGAAATTTGATTCCCGTAAAGCTTCTTTCTGGCTCAAGAGAGCCGTTTTGGGAATCAAACTTTCTCTGTGTATACACTCTCCTTCTACCATACCTCCCGAAATTTGATTCTCGTAAAGCTGCTTTCTGGCTCGGAAATGGCCGTTTTGGGAATCAAATTTTCTCTGTGTATACATTCTCCTTCTACCATACCTCTTGAAATTTGATTCCCGTAAAGCTTCTTTCTGGCTCAAAAGGGCCGTTTTGGGAATTAAAATTCCTATGTGTATATATTTGCCTTCTACAATACCTCTTGAAATTTGATTCTCGTAAAGCTGCTTTCTGGCTCGGAAATGGCCGTTTTGGGAATCAAATTTTCTCTGTGTATACATTCTCCTTCTACCATATCTCTTGAAATTTGATTCCCGTAAAGCTTCTTTCTGGCTCAAAAGGGCCGTTTTGGGAATCAAATTTCCTATGTGTATATATTTGCCTTCTACAATACCTCTTGAAATTTGATTCTCGTAAAGCTGCTTTCTGGCTCGGAAATGGCCGTTTTGGGAATCAAATTTTCTCTGTGTATACATTCTCCTTCTACCATAGCTCTTGAAATTTGATTCCCGTAAAGCTTCTTTCTGGCTCAAAAGGGCCGTTTTGGGAATCAAATTCCTATGTGTATACATTCTCCTTCTACCATACCTCTTGAAATTTGATTCCCGTAAAGCTTCTTTCTGGCTCAAAAGGGCCGTTTTGGGAATCAAATTTCCTATGTGTATATTTTTGCCTTCTACAATACCTCTTGGAATTTGATTCCCGTAAAGCTGCTTTCTGGCTCAAAAGGGCCGTTTTGGGAATCAAATTTCCTCTGTAGGTAGAGCTCCTCGAATCTTCAACTTCTGAGAATTCGAGCTCCGAATCATCAGATTTTGCTTCCGAAGGCTAAAAAGTTTGTGTTGCACAGCGTACTGCATCAGTGAACACCCCCTTGAATTGAGCAACTTTTTGCGGCAACCAATTCTTAAATACATATTTTAATCTATGTAATGGAACACAATAAAAACCCTGAAGAGCGCAAGGAAGCGCAAGGGCGGGCGCAAGGTCATTTCTAATAACACACCGGCAACTATGTTTTGATCAACCCCCATATCATATCCAACAAGATACTTTGTGAGTGGTGAATCTCCCATCTATTTGAATAAGTTGCAACAACTTCACAACGCAACATCAGTGGAATAAGTTAAATAGTTAAATGGGTTTATAAACCAACAAACATAACTGGAGGACCTCACCTTGTAGACACCATGAGGGCTATGGCTCCATGGAGAAGAGCGATTCAGATCCCCTAGGGTTGGCGATTGGCATCATGGGGTTTTACCAAGAAAAACCATGTGATCTAATTGATCTATTTAATATGCTTTTAATATTAATATGTGATATGATGTTTAATGTTTAAAATATCTACATGTCACATTTAATATTGATTTTATTTATTGATTTTATGTATGATTTCATGGGGATTCAATCGAACACCACCATATTTCCATATTTTTTTTCGGTAAATGATCTACCATCTCCACGGCGTCAGTTTTCGATGACCCAGAACCAGAACTGGATGTTCGACATATCCAACTCTCAATGGATTGGTTTTCTTGGGAAAATCTAGAGGAAACCATTGTTTTTACATGTTTTTTCAATAAAATATAGGGGGTTCTTGTAAATTTTCCCATCATCCAGTTCTATGAACCATATATCCAACCATCAAGCTGTTTATTTCAAGTTATTTCAATCAACTTTTGCTAACCAATTTTTTTTCTCGTCTCATCCATTTTTTTTTGCTTCGTTTTCCATAACTCAGCTCACCAACTTCAATCCCAATAATTCCCAATCACCATGTCACCATTTCAATTCCCTTATGGAAATGGAAATTCATCCGGAAAAAAACACCATTAGTTCATCCCAGAAACAATCCCAATCATTTCAATTCTATGGAAATTCCCTGAACTTCATCCGGAGAAAACCACCCACAAAACACATCCCAGAAACGTCAGACAGAAAGCATCACCGTGCACGGCGGCGAGGTGATTATCCCTTGTGTCAAAGCTGGCCCATCCCATCCCCGGAGCGCCTTGGACGGTCCTGACGGATTTTGGTGTTCGGCCTACTTTCGGCGCCTACCGAAACGGGTAGCTATCATAAACCATAGAAACTATATAAGATTAGACTATAGTTAATGATACTACATAGTTATATATAATTATAGATTGGATCCAATATAAGTTTCCCATCTATAGTTATAAGATTATAAACCCCATGAAATATAACTATAGACTACATTAACTAGAGTTATCCAATAGGTATCATGTTAAAATTCATAAAACCCATGAAAACTAGTTTGTTATTTAAGCGTATCATAAACCATAGTGCCATTGGAGTTATGTGGCCCCCAACTTAGCATGATTGTCTAAGTAGGGAGTTACGAGGTGAGGGCCCTTGAATAGCTAAATTTTGCCATTTACAAGGGCCTTAAATTGTCAATGGCCCTAAAGCATTTCTATATGCCACCAATATATAGTTTTTTTTTTAAGGGGCCTTAAATTGTGAATGGCCATGACTCAGGAACCGATTTATTGGAGGTACCTATATACCATATATATATATATATCCATAAGGCCTAATTTTTAGGCCTAAATTTCAAAGAATATCCCCACAACATATTGCCTGATGTGGTACAGGACCTCCATTTTTGGATCCTGAAATTCCCATTGATGTTGGGTTTCTGAACTCGTTAATGAACCAACAAACATCACTGGGGTCCTCACCTTTTACCCTCTGGTAATCAAACATGGCTAGCTGGAAATCACCGATTTATAGATGATTTTCCCACTACAAGCGTTCAATTGCCATATTTGATTATCATAGGTCATAGGGCGCAAAGTAGGGCAAGTAGGATTTGTCCACTCCTACAATGTGTGACCCCCAAGTTATAAGTTGGTTTATAGACCCCATCAACTATAGTTATTTGCGTACCATAAATCGTAGTGAAATTGGAGTTATGTGCACCAACTGAACGCGTTTTCGTCAACGGGGACGAAGCACATCCGACAATCCACAGAATCCACAGCCAGGTGGGTTTTTCACACAGCCAAAGTAGGGCAAGTAGGGTTTGTCCACTCCTAATTGAGGTTATATAACCTAGTCAGTACCCTCTGGTAAACTAACATAGCTATTGAAAATGACCATTTATAGTCAGTTTTGCCGCAAAATATTAGATCGGGTAAGGTGTGTGAAAAACCCACATGGCTGTGGATTGTCGGATGTGCTTCCGAGTTCATACATGGTGGTGCCCCCAAGATAGCTAAGTTGGTTTATAACCCTAATAACTAGGACTTATGGATACTTATGGTAGATATATCTACAGTTAATGGGACTATAAACCAACTTATAACTTGGGGGGCACCACCTTGTAGTAAGCCCCAAAAAATCATACAGATATTAACGGATGAATTTGATGATCTCACATCGTCATGTCACTAGAATGATGGTTTATGTTTTGGAAGAATCTTCCCCAAATGGCCGTATGACAACAGGTTGGTGGATTATTCGAATTTTCGAATTCAGGGAGAATCATATCCCCAGTATATCTCCATTCTATCCCGTGAAATCACTATATATATATATCCCATGGCCCATCTAAGTATAGTTATATATATATATATTATACGTATGTATATATCCCATGATTTCCCCGCTAAATTACAGTCAATCACATAAACAAGTTGGTTTCTTATATCAACATCTTAGGGGCTAGCTATAGCGTTGAAGGCTTCTTTGTTGACGGGGGGGTGATCCTCGGATCTTAGATCTTCGAGGAGATCAGATCATACGGCACGGCCGTGTGCCATGGTCAAACATGTGATTTTAGTGGTTAATGATCATAGTTGACCATGGTTAAGAATGATGGTTAACCCATTGAGAATGGCCATAGAAATAGAGGATTTACCCATAAAGAAATGGTGATTTTCCATAGTTTTTGGTATGTTTACCAGAGGGTAATACTGGTTCATGATGGTTGATAATGGAAAATAACCAAGAATAATGATATTTTTTTCTTATCAAGAATTTCTGTTTCAACCGACTGGTTGAGATACTGACTATTACAACTTAATCTTTTGTAATCACAAGGGTAAAATGTACTAACCAGCTAAAAATGATGTATTTTCACAGGTATCTAAGATTCACCATGTGTATATATATATATAATATCCATATTTGGGGATGGTCATCTCTCCATTCGTGGGCATTTACATATTCACTATAAACCTGCGCTGTGCGTCAACATCTGGAGATCATAACCAAGAAGATCTATTGTTTTTCCTATGGTTTTATGGTTTTCTAATGTTTTTGCTGTGGTTTTTCCTATGGATTTATGGTTTTCCCATGGTTTTTCCTATGTTTTTCCTCACCTGCCGTCCCATCCTCGAAGCCTGCCCTCTCAGGTGCGTTCACGGCACCTGTGTGGAGCCCTTCGAGTGCGAATGCGAGCCGGGCTGGCTGCCCTATCGCCCCATCAATCAGACGGGTTTCGATATCTTGCCGTGCTTCGACGATGGAGAGGGGATGGGATAGGATGGGATGGTGAATTTTGAGTGGTAGAAATATGGGGATATAACATATGTATTCTATAATATGTACATAATTCATGATATATTTAGACACAATTGGGGTAATAAGCAGACATTTAGTTTTTGTTTTTTCCGACGAATTCTTAGTGCTGACTGCTGCAGGAAGTTTCTGTGTGATGTTTGCCAGGTCAGTCGACGTCCCTTTTAATGACTCATCAATTCTGATTTGGTTGGTGGTTTGGAACATTTGAATTATTTTTCCAAAATGTATTGGGATAATCCTTCCCAACTGACTTTCATATTTTTCAAGATGGTTAAAACCACCAACCAGTGATGATTCATGGGCGAATCTGTGTGCTTTACAAAAACACATGGGGATATGTCATGATATATCAAGCTAACCCGGTAAAGATAGCCATGTTTTTGTTGTTTTGGTGGCAGAGGTCCTTTTTCATAGGAAAATGCTAATAATCCCTACAGGATGGTGCCCCTGAGTTATAAGTTGGTTTACAAACCCCATGAACCATAGTTATCTAGTTCGTTATATCTACCATAAACCATAGAATTCAGCCACAAACATAAACCAACTGAACGCGAGCTCGACTGGCCCCATCCTGTAATAAACCATTGGATTTTGAGGTACTTCCCAGTTTCAGACCAAGCCATGGACGTGGTGTTTTTTTTTCGTTTCATGACAAGTCCACCAGGTCGAGCCACGGTGCCCCCTGGAAACTCATTGAACTCAATGGTGGATTTTCCAGCGCATGTTTGATTGCCGGCGGCGGTAAGTTGGTCTATAATCACTATTAGTTACTATAGATGGGTGGTAATAATTGATAATATGTATATATGTGTGTGTATGACTATATAGTTGCAAACTATCTATCAATTTTCTATCAAGTATCTAAAATTCTATTTTATAGATATATCCAACCTAAAACGGCGTTAACACCATTGTAAACTAACTTAACTAACGACCTGGGGCACCACCTTGTTGAGATTTCAATGACACTATATGGAAGGTAGCATGTGTCCATCGCTCTTGTTGATTGACTTAATTGAGATGTACAAGATTGTACAAGTACTTCATAGCTTAAGAAATAATAAGAACTAAGGATGTAATGCTAGTAAAGCAATAGGATCCATCATCCCCAAACTTATCATTTTTATTGGTGGTATAAACCATCAAAATATAGGTGGTTTATTGTTGCTTTACTACAATTTTTGCCATTTTCATTCTGACCGCCTGCATGTTCCTGTTCTCTCATTACACAATATGTAAATCTTTTCAAATTCTGTGCGAAAAACACATCGACCATAATGCTTGGTTATGAAAACACCCACAAACTGCTGCTGCCCCAACAGATATGTTTGTCGGTACCCCATTACCTTAGAAATAGTGTGATACATCTACCATAAATCTAACAGTCAACCTGACTTATTTGGAACCAATTTAGCAAACTAAATCCAAATTCATCCCTTAGCAAAGTAAATCCCATAAAAGCCTGTTAATTTCCAATTCACCCCCATTGAAATAACATTGAATCACCATAAAATCACGATAAACTTGTAAGTTTTATCCCTTAACTTGGGGGTTTCCATAGTCATGGGAGTATCGATGGTTTATAAATGTTTATAAGGGACAATCCCAATCTAAAATGGATGATTTAGGGGTACCTCCATTTATGGACCCCGCTTGGTGATTCCCCAAGGCCCCAAAAGGGACCACCGCGGTTCCACGGCCGAGGTTCTGGTCGCAGGGTCAAGACGTGTCACAGGAGACGGCTGGAAGCTACGTCAAGGCGGAGATCGGATCGCTTGGGAGATCGGTTGTGACGCAACTGGTGCCTGTTGTGAAAGATAGCAGGGGTAAGACTGGGATATAAATGGAGATAACTATAATGACTAAATAATACTAATATAAATGGATTTATAAACCAAGATCACAATGGCAATCTATGGATATTAGTTCTAACAGTATCAGAGTGCCTAACATATATAACTGTATCATTTATTGTTATTATAGTCATAACTGTCATAACATAATAGTTATCTCCATTACCCTCTGGTAATTTAACATAGCTATAGAAAATCACCATTTTTCATGGGACAAATTTCTATAAATGGTGATTTTCATTAGCTATATGTTAGTTTACCAGAGGGTATATCACGTTAAATCCCATTAATCACCATTTTTCAGGTTAATCACAGACCAAATAATTTCACGATTCCGAACTGTGGCACCTTCGCGATCGCTCCCATGAGATCCCCGAATTTCTGTTGGTGAAATGGGCAGTCTAGTAATATCACCCTGGTATAGTAGGGCTTGTTCCATACATATATAGCTATGGAAAATGGTCCATAGAAATAGATGATACACATGATGATTTACCTCTTAATAGCACGGTGATTTTCCATGGCTACGTTAAATAACCAGAGGGTACATATATATATATACATATATATATACGATATGTATGTATATATATATACAACTATAGTGTATGACTCAGCATTGCAGAGTTGTAACTATTGTTGCCAGCTAGTGAGATCCAGTTAGTCCGTGAAGCACCTGCAAATAGTCCGCTATCTTTATAAATCCCATGAAATCCCACTGAAAACTCATTGAAAACCCATAAAATCACCATGTTTAGATGGGATGTATCCCATGAAACCACCATTTTTGTTGTTAAATTCCCATGAAGTCACCATGAAGTGCGGTTCTTTGGGATGAAATCCCATGGTTTTCTCCGAAATCACCTGTGGTCCCAGGCCGACTCGCGGATCTCTTTCCTCTCCTTCTGGGATCGTTTCTTGGCACGTGCTGTGAGGAAAAAACCTGGAAAATCAGCTGGGAATGGTGATTTTATGGTGGCTAAAAACCCTGGACATGATGAATTTATGAATTTAGTTGGTGGTTTCACAAACTAAAATCGTGACTTTATGGTGGTACCAAAACAAATTGTGATTAAAACAATAGGACTGCACTAACACAAATTGAGACTTACTGGGTATGACTATGGTCGGAAAGCCGATAGGTTGGGGTATGGGGCCGCTATGTGGAACTGCACCCCCAAGTAGTAACCATCCCCAATGTGGGTATTAGGTATACTCCTACAATGTGGTGCCCCCAGTCGATAGCTAAGTTGGTGAAAATACCCTCTGGTTATGACTAACAGTTCGCCATGGTTTTTCGATGGCCCATTTATATATAGATGGTTTACCTATTAATAGCATGGTGATGTTCCATGGCAAAGTGTTAGTCATAACCAGATGGTAACTTTATTAAGGACTTATGGTAGATATATCGAACTAATGGGATTATTCCAGTCAACTTAAAACTGGGGCACCACCGAACCTAGGTATACTCCTATGACTGGGATGATTTAAACGCTGGTCTATGTTAAAGAATGGTTACTGGGATGATTTTTTCAAAAGGAGCCCTAATGGATGGTGATTCGCAAGGACAAAATCGCACTGAGTTTACCACATTCATCCTGACGGCATATTTTGGACGAAAATGGGAGATTGGAACCTCATAACCATCATCTATTAGCAATTCTTCTCACATCTGGCATTGATGTTACCCTGAGTTACCATGGGTGGCCGACCCTTGGGTGAAATTGCCATGACACCACCACGACAAAAAATCCAGAAGAGTCTGTTCAAATCACTACCCTCTGGTAATTTAAGAGTTTGCTATTTTTCAATGGACCATAGAAATAGTTGATTTACCCATTAAAGATGGTGATTTTCGATCGTTTTTTTGTATGTTTACCAGGCCGGGTATCATGAGGTGCCTACAACTCCTCCAACGCGGCGCAATGCACCGTCCCGGACTGCGCCATTATTGTGGACCCGCGCTGCGTGGAATGCGAAGTGGTGCCGCAGCGGAGGCGCCAGATGATTCCCTATGGATCCAGCCGTACCTTCTTAGGAAGTGGGACTGGGGTATGATTTGGGTGATTTGTATCTTCTCAGGAAGTGGCCATGGATCCATAGGGATTAATATTCAAGTAACCAAAATGGTGACTTGATGGGATGATTGAATGGTTTTAACACGGGATTTAAGTAGCCAAAATGGTGATTCAATGGGATCTGATGGGGATGAATTCAACTCAACAACCAAAACATAGGGCCGAAAAATTGGAGTCATGGGGGATCTCCAGGACTTGGATGCAAGGGGGGTACCCCCTTTTTGGAAAGCTCCAGATGTGTTGCAATCTGGGAGACCAATGGAGAATTGGGTAACTGGTTGGTGGTTTGGAACATGACTTTTATGACTGTCCCATCATATTGGGAATTTCATCATCCCAACTGACGTGCATATTTCTCAGATGGGTAGGTATACCACCAACCAGGTAAAAGAGAATGTGATGTGAAAACAATTGGTTGAAATATGTGAACACATGGGATTAGGCTAGAAAGATGAACAATTGGGTACAACAGCGAACATATGTTTTATATGTGAACAAGAAAACATGGACTGTCCCGACATGGACTGGACTGTCCTGGCAAACACGGCAAGCTTGAACTCATACAGATCAGGATGTGATTGCCTCGACTTTACCCTCTGGTAAACTAACAGTTTGCTATTGAACATGGCCATAGAAATAGTTGATGTAGCAATCACAAATGGTGATTTTCCAGTTCGCAAATTGTTAGTTTTCCAGAGGGTATCAATATCCACAGGCCATAGCTCCTAGTATTGTGAAGCAATCGACGGTCCACAGAACATGTTTTTTTTAAATCCTCAAAGCGCTGATTCATACCATTTTATCAACATGTATATCATATATATCATATATTCATATCTCACTGATATCCGAATTAAAGTTTCACTAAATCACCAAAAAGATGTGATATCCATTTCATTAATTATCATTTCTTCCATTCACATAAGCAGCGTTTGAGACCCTTGTCGGTTGATTTTTAAATTGGGGTCATACTATCCAATTGGATATTATCACAACCCATTATAGAAAATCCTATATATTAAACCATTTGAACAGTGGGTTTTGAATCAACATTCATCACCATTCCATAATTCATAGCATTGAGTTCTACCATTCATCAACATTCCATTGCTGTCATGGTCTGGTCATGGTCATGTCTTTTCTTCAACCCTTTTACAGATGGTCTCGGTCAACGTAGATGTCGTTGAGATATCCGTTTTCTAAGCCCCGGTAAGCCATAGTTAAGCTACTTCAAAAGCAAGATATATCCATTATGCAGCCAGATTTTGTGTTCTTTTAACAACTACTGTTATACATCGTATAGTTACCATATGGAGCTATTTACCATCTACATCCATATACATTTTTTGGGGTTCTGTTCACCAACTTCGCTATGCCGCTAGGGGCCCCTTTTTTTCCGCAGGTGTTTAAAATGCGAACCTGGTTATTTCGTGGACACGGCTGTGGACCGCCGGGGCCCTATGGTAAATGAACCGAAGTTGGATGGAATGTATGGAATGTGCAATGAATCATGGGGAAGACATGCTGATTTTACGGTGATTTCATGGGGGTTTCAGAGACACGGTGTGAATGGGCAAACGATGTGGATTTCACGACGTGCACATTATCGCTGATTGATGATAGCTAAATTGGTGCAAATATTTCCAATTTCACTATGGTTTATGATACGCAAATAACAATAGTTTTCATGGTGTTTACAAACCAACAAACATCACTGGGGGCCCCCACATTGTATTACATGTCAAAGCCCAGTCAGGCTTCCACTTGTGTCTGAATTTGGAACAGTATCTGGTTGGTGGTTTGGAACATGCTTTATGTTTCCATATATTGGGAATAATAATCCCAACTGACTAATATTTTTCAGAGGGGTTGAAACCACCAATCAGGTATAATATATCCAACAAGATACTTTGTAAGTGGTGAATCTCCCATCTATTTGAATAAGTTGCAAGAACTTCACAACGCAACGTCAGTGGAATGATGGGTTGATGAATTATGTTAAATTTGTTCAGCGATGATGACACGCCATTTGAGCAGAGGCCACATCCCTGTTGATTGATGATTTAAAACTAAGGACCGAATCTATGGGCTTACCATCTGGTTATTTAACAGTTTGCCATGGAAAATCAACTTTTTTTTTTATTAGGTAAACCATCTATTTCTATGGGCCATGGCTTCCATGGCTCTGTTAAATAACCAGAGGGTAAATATCAAACATATTACCTTTGGTAATTAAACATATTATCATATTAGCCTGGCTATTGAAAATCACAATGTTGAATCATGTTTAAGAGGTAATTTGTCTATAAATTGCCATGTTCCATAGCTGTCTTAAATTACTAGAGGGTATTGATGAATTATGGTCGATGGGTGATTGGGATTGTAGTATCCATTATATATCATATATCGATATATGATAACCATCCATGAACTTGGAATCCCGTTCTGAACCAAGCAGCAATTTGTAGCAATTTCGTTGGTGGTTTCAGACAAGGGTCAAAAATGCAATGCACCCACGCTTAAAAGTGCTAAACTACACCATCAATTTTGATTTCTTTGGGAGGGGCCAAAACAACATGTCACCTACCCATATATATATATATGCGAAGCCCAATGCTCTAAGCGGCCCTGCTTTTCCTTCTAAGGCATGGATAGGGGTGCTTGATCCGAGATATCCCCAAAAGTGGGAGATGAACGTGTTGATGATTGAAAATCTGCACGGGTCCCAATTCTTTAATTGGAACTTTCAAGTGCTCCTACGCCAGGTTCATGTTTGTGTTTCAAGGGGGTCCAATCCCATTTGACGTCTTCGTTTTCCCGAAATAATATCATCATCATAAACAATCCTCCAGTGTCCGTTTCTGTTGTTGAAAATCAAAATTTGTTGGGGTTCATCAAATTTGGTAAGAGAATTAGCTAATTGGCTTTCCCCATTAACCCACCGTAAACTGACCTTGCAAATAGAAAGTGACTCTTTCAGGCATAGGGTCTCGATGTCGCTTCTTTTCTCGGCACCTGAGAGCGTCATGATGGTGGTGTTCAAACGGTCATAGAGATTCTTGCTGTCGGAAATCAGCACTCCTTCAGTTTGAAGTACTGTTGAGTCAGGATCCCAAACATTGGCATGAAAACCTCGAAATTCACTCAGTTGAAATCTCAAAGCATACATTTGATCTTCGCCATCCACAGCTGCACGTGTTTCCGCTGAAGCACTTGATCTGCACACTCTGGAAATCTTTGAAGCTGACCAAAAAATAGGGTTCACTGCTTCCAGGCTACCTTGTAAAATCCTCTTTGATGTGCAGCCTATGAAAATTCCTTTGGTACTGGACAGATCTGGCCGGTTTGCATGTCCAGCGTCTACCCAGGTGGCCATCACTAAATCCTCCGGATCCAGGGCGTGTATGATCATTGTTTGATGTTGTCGGCCTTTGCTCTTCTTCAGCAGTTTGTTGGTCTCTATCAGATCTGACACTGTTGCTTTTGTGCACTTTGACAAAAGTAATCCCACTGGAGCGCTCAGTTCAATTGCAATCTGGCCTGCATGCCAGGCAAGACAGCCCAAAACGCTTCTCATTTGTTTCAGTTCATCCTTTGTAATAGGAGAGTCAATTTCTTTGAATCGATTCTTGCTAATGTAGATCTCTGAGACCTGTTCCAAAAATTCAGGTTGCTGTAGTGCAAAAGAAAAATCATTTCGTTGTTCTATTGTCACTCCACACTGAGTGAATTTTCCACGTTCCCATTTTCCAAATTTGAATCTGTCCTTGATCTTTTCCTTGATGAGTTGCCAGCGTTGGTCGTGTTCTCGGCCGCCAAAAAGAAAATCGTCTACATGTGATGTTACCCAACCAATATTTTTATTTTGTTCATCAAAAAGGCCCCAGCAGCATGGGTCTGACTGTTGTCGAACAAAACCAAGGCTTTCCAGGAACTCATGGACAGTCAAATAAAATTCCAGTGGTGCTTGCACTAGTCCATACGCAGCTTTGGCTAGTTTGGTGATGGAGTTCTCCGGGAGCCCCATTGCATCAGTGATTTCTTTCAGAGGGGCTACATATATTTCATCTTGGCATTCTCGTCCTTGTAGAAAGGCCCCACTAATGTCTCCCTTCTCCACCACGTACTTGTACGCCGCGCATAGTGTCAAGAACAGTTGTTTTGTGCTTTTTGTCATAGTAGGGCTACTTGTCGGTCTGTGTTCATATAGGGGGTCCATGTAGCCTAAGATGACAGCTCGGGCTTTTGGTTTTCTTTCGCCAGTATCTTTGTCACATTTCCATGTAAGAATCCAACGCATTTTGATAACTTGTGAGGGGTCAGGTTTCACATTGTCTGGTAACTTCTTGAACACCTCGGCCATGATGTAGTTTTTCACCTCCTTGGACTTTGCCTGTTGAAACATCTCTAGTTCTTGTTGTGAAAGTCTACGCTCTGAAACCTCAATGTGGTTTTTCCGCGTCTGATTTACTACATAGGCTCCTAGATCGCGTAACCAAAAATCTTTTTCGCGCTTCTTACCATAAGGTAAATCAACTGCCACTTGAATGCAACCGTATGGGTCTTGAAGGTGTTCTGAAGGTGTAGTTGAAGCCAGTCCAACAAGAGCTTGTTCATCTACTTCTGTTGCAACCATTTGTTTTGCGCACTTTGGATCCTCATCTCTCTCCAGATCTGGTGCTTTTCTCCGATAGCGCGCTCGTGGAGCACTGCTTGGACCTGGTTCTACTTCCATGTTTGGATCATCCTCTTCATTCTCTGGTTCTGGAATGCCTTCTTGAGTCAAGTCAGTATATGTTCTTGATTTTGATTGCTCTAAAATTCCAGAAATAGTCCATGGAATGGGATGGTCTTCTTGCAATTCCGCCCATGCTTCTTCTCGTTCGCTAGCATGACGTAGTTGTTGTGGTGCTGCTTTGAAAAGCTTTGAGCCACGAAATAGCCACACGCTGGAGCCTGGCCGTCTTTGTCCTGTGTCGTCCAGTCTTGTTTCTGTGGCCAGAACTCTTGCAGGTCCGAGAAATGCTCCCGTTTTGAATGGTTGTCCTTTGGTTTCAGCGCCATGTGCGCCAATCTGTTTTCTCCAGTAAAAAACCAAGTCTCCTGGCTTGAAGACTGAGAGTTTTCTTGAGCCCGAACGCTGTGCCCTCAAAAGTTTCTGGTTGTACTGTTCTTTCAAAAAGGCCTCCTCGGCAATTTGCATGGATTTTTGGTCATTTCCAAATTCAGCCGAAATCCCTTTTTCCGTGATAATGGGAAAATCCTTAGTACCCTCTTTATGAATGTGTTCATAATCATCAGGGTTACGCCCCATGGCATGTTGAAGTGGAGAGAATCCCATGTATTGATCACGAATGTTTTGGGCCCAAATGGATTTCAAGAAAATTTCCCGACATGACATTTCAGGGAATTCCAACGCCAGTTTACCCATCATATTTTTGGTGGTCTGAATGGCCCTTTCAACAGCAGAAATTTGCCAGTGCGACTCCCCCGGAATGTGCTCAATCAAAACCTTTTGTTCAGCAAAATGCTGGTTAACCGCTTCACTTCTGAAACCCCCGGCAGGATCCATTCTGATAACAGCAGGTTTCCCAAAAATTGGTTTCCATCTCTCTTCAACAAAAGTGATCATATCATCCCCAGAAAGGCTAATCTTTTTCCCAGGTTTAAGGATCATCCCCATTCGAAATCTACTCCCCTCATCAATCCCCAACATGAAATGAAATGGTTCCTTGGTTTCAGGGTGATTCCACGTGCAGCCGTCGATCTGAACCCTTGACCATTTGGGGGGTATGTCTTCCAAATTGGACATGTTTCGGGGGCTAGGACCCTTTTGTTCTTCACAACTGGGACAACGGAACTGTTTGGCCAGCTCAATGGTGTCTTGATCAGCGTTTCTTTTCCTTAAAGCCTTGACTAAGTACTCATTACTACAATGACCCGTGGCCGCATGAATACGTCGGAGTGATTGCATGATGGTACTTCTTCTTTCGGGGGACATGGCAAACACATGGTGGTCATGTTCATGATTCGCATGTTGACAAGGTTCCGCATGGATATGATTGACACTGTTGAGTTCAACATCAAATGAAATCCCTCCTTGCAATTCCCGAACCACATTATGACACAAGTCCACCCGTTGTAAAGACTCCATGACCCTTTTGGCAAATTGTGGGGTGTAAAACGCCGACAATTGACAGTTCTTAGACCCTTCACAGTTCCCATGTTGGTGGTTCCCTTGACACTTGAGGGTCATGTTTTGGATAAGCCCCTTACACGTTCCCATGAGTCTCCAACCCTTTCCCATGAGTTCCTGAGATGAATTTCGGAGGCCGACTTGGCATCCTTTGCAAACTCCAGCGGAACACTGCAGGTCTTGTTGCAGAGACGTGAACATTGGAAGCTTCCATCCCTCACATCTTTCAGAAAGCTCAATGACAAACGGAACACCAATAGAATGAGCATGACGACCAATCTCACAAACAGACTCATACTGTTTCTTGGCTTTCTGTCGTTTCTCAGTGAGGGCCATACGTTGGCGATCATCTCTCATGTTGAGATGTTGCATGGGGGAAAAAGGTCCACATTTCGGACTCATCCACACCAACTCAGGACGCCGATCGCTGATAACAGATTTGACATACTCAACACCGGCTTTGGTTTCGATGTCTCCCCCATTCCACTTTGAAATTCGCTGGGAACTACCTGAGCCAAACATTTGTTCACAGGTCCTAGAGAGAACGCTGTCTTCGCTGCAGCAAACCTCAAGAAGCCTCAACCTGTTGCCATAGGCGACACTCGCCCAATCCTTTTCAAAACCAACAGCAAAACCGTACTGAATTTCTTTCTTGTGACGATTGCTCAGAGGTTGCTCATTGGACCTAATTGGTGCATGGGACAGCTTCAAATCAGGAGCCTCGCTCAGGCCTTCTCGATCTCGTCCTTCTTCACCGCTTTCACTCCCTGTTTTCGAAGGAGTGCTTGCTGCCGTTGGAGCTCGTGAATCTGGCTCTCGATCTCGGTCAGTTGGTGATTGACGTCCGGTTCGGACTCCATGGAGACTGATGTCACCTCCGTGAATGAGTCCTCGGTGACGATCGATGATGTTGACTCGCCGTAGGGCTTCTTGGAGATGTCCATGCGAAGCTCGGGTTGGAACTTGATCTTTGGGTTGTTGCCAGAGATCTGACTCTTGTTCTTCATATCCACCCACTTCATGAAGCGCCTCATCTGCCAGCTGACCTCCTCTTCGGACATCGTGGTGCGACACCACTGGATGTACTTGGGGTGATAATCCTTCACCTCCTGATAGGTCATGTTGGAGTACTGCCCGAACCCCATCACATCGTGGTCTTGAGGCACGGTGTTCTCCATGATCCTCTGGTTGCCCAGGGCAAGGAGGCGAGAGATCGTCTCGTTGCCTGTGATCGTCATAGACAGGCGGTTCTGGAGGAAGTCTTGCAGTGTGCTCTTCTTCCTTGATGCTTTGCTCATCTCGGTAAGGAGGTTGTCTGCACCATTCTTGTTCTTCTCCTGTTCCAACTCTTTGAGCTCGGCATAGCGGGCAAGGAGTTGCTTGTGTTTCCACTCCGCTGGTGGCGTCTCGCCCCACTCCTTGATCTTGTTCACCAGCTGCTCCTTGGTGAGGTTCGGCATGGCAGGGAAACTCGGTGGTGATGAATCCTTGAGTTGCCTTGTCTTGCTGCGATGCCGTGCCTTGTTCTGACGCAGTGACTGGTGGCTCAAAATCAGGCTTAGAAATAGAAAAAGAAACCCTTTGTTTAGTTTTGTTTCCTGCAGGATTGTTTTTCTTTGGGGTTTTCAGGATTCCTTGAAGTCCGCAAATGGGTCTTTTTTTCTTGATTTTCGTTTCCCAAAAGGACATGAACCTGGCTGCTACCGTTGCTCATCTCTACTTCCCTCCAAGGCTGCTGAGCTTTTCCATTGATCCTTGGAGGGTCATCTCCCTATTCGACATTTTCGCATAAGCTCTTGAAGGCGTGTTGCCTGCAAGTGCTTGAACTTTACACATCCTCAGTGAGGGGAAAAACTTGGTGGCCGCTAGATGTTCTCTCCAGCTTGATGACACGGCATGGGTCGACAGCTTTCAGAATCATTTTGTCCTCGTTGAAGTCGATCACTGCTCCAAGCTTGCGCAGTGATGCAATGCTCAAAAGCACTGGTTGATTGGGAACTTCAAGAACGTGGACACGCATGGTACTGTCGGCACCATGTAAAGGGACATTCAGCTGGGCAGTTGACACGCAGGTGGTCTTGCCATTGTTGCCAAATCGGAAGCTCGGCCGCTCCTGATTGTCAATGGGTATGTCCTGTCGTTTGCCCTTGTCCCAGTTGATAGATCTGATCCTGTCGAGCGCGTCAACGCTCCCCACTGTCGATGTAGCTCCTCCATCAATGATGGCCTTGCCATTCTGCAGGAGATTGTCCATCATCATTGCAGCTTCATTGATCCCCAGGCCCTTTTTGCCTGGGTGAGTAGCCTCTGGCTCATTGCCGCCGGTGGCCGTGAAGGTGAAGTGGACGGCTTGGCTTCCACTGGCTGGTGACCCTTGCTCCTTCTTGGGGCATTGGCCAGTGGGATGTTTCCCACCACATCGGAAACATTGCTTCTCCGAAGTGGATTGTCGGTCACTTTTCCACTTGGTGACACTTTCACGGCGCACTGGGTAGAAGTTTCGACTTTTCCTCATCATGGATTGTTTCTCCCTTGCCTCACGGAGCGTTCTCTTGGCTCCCTGGATGGCTGCTAGAGCTTCCTCAGCTTCGTGGGAGAGGAGATTGTATTCCTCGGTCTCTTCCTCAGTCATCCAGATGGGAGCTTCGACCAGCTCCTCGTCGTGAAGCATGACTTCTTCCTCGTCCATCATGAGTGCTGAACCTCGACTTTGATCTCGACGCCTGAGATCCTCATCAGTCCAGTTCAGGCGCAATGCCTGTTTGACCCGGTCTGTGCTGAAGTCATTCCTCAGGCTTGCCACTATGGTGGCTCTCTCTGATCCATCCAGACCTGAACGCTGCAGCAGCATCCATGCGACCACAAAGTCTGGAAGGAAGCGCTCAGCTTCCTCCGATGCCTGTACTGAGACCTCGGCATGGTTCAGGTTCTCCTTGGTAATGGGAGGCCACCATCCATGGTCTTCCCATCGATCATAGTCTCTCCAGCCAGATCGATAGCCCCACCATGAACTTTGGGTCCACCAGTTCTGACTGTCATGTTCGGCTGTCTCCTCATCTTCATTGCTGTCGCGAAGCCGGCCATTCTCATCGAAGGGCCCTGGCTCCTGAGGAGCCTTGTGGCTGCGCTCAGATTGTTGATCTTGATGGCTGTGTCCTCCACGCTCAGAACGAGTGGCTGTTCTGGTGCTTCCAGAGTATCCCTTGCCATACTCCTGGATCGCCTCAGCCAGTGTCCTTCGTGCTTCATACAAAGCTTCATCATGTCTCACAATCCATGCACTCATCGTCTCACCTTTCCTACGCTTGACCTGGTAGAAGAAGCGGCTAATGGTCTTACCTGCCTCAGCCAGTGTTGGTGGCTGTACCTGGCCTTTCAGGTAGTCCAGCAGCTCTTGAGCACCCCTGTCATGAGAAATCCACCCTGGCGGCTTGTGCTGGACTGCCGCCTTTGCGGCGCCTTCCAACACCGCCTGCAGTCTCGGTCCTGCCAGCGGTCTCTTCTTCCACTCCAAGGTCTCCACGTAGTTGAGTGCCGCCCTTCTGTAGGCGACATATTGCTCTGCTGACCCATCAAATATGGGTATGCCTTCTTTGTATCTCAACTCGGTCATACTTTTGGTATTTGCTACCCTCTTGACAGATCAGTTACAAGAAGAAATTGGAAAAATTCCTTCTTTGTCCCTGGATCTTCTTGCCGGTTCCCCCACTCCTGGGGTACCCGGCTCCGCTACCGTGCGAAGCCCAATGCTCTAAGCGGCCCTGCTTTTCCTTCTAAGGCATGGATAGGGGTGCTTGATCCGAGATATCCCCAAAAGTGGGAGATGAACGTGTTGATGATTGAAAATCTGCATATATATACATGGGGATATTCCACACTTCTCAAACATGCTTAGCTGTAGATAGAAGGATACCCTGCCCGAAATAGACTATTTTGCAAAGTTGACATTCTGATATCTCGTTATGCCTGGTCCACACAACTCTTGGGTGGAAAGGAACTAGTTTCTGTAGCCCCTTTCATAGGAGCTGAGGCTAACATAATTTGATATAACTTGTATAATATGGGCTCATGACTTGGGAGTACAGTTGAGGTTTGAAATTGGTATAACTGGTATAACCATGGTTATAGACCTCCATAAGTTGGGATATGAGTTTGGATATAATTCCAACAACTATGGTGAAATATAACAAAAAAAATGTGGAACTGCAGCCCCAATTGCAGGGGCTCATTATGCCGGTCACCACAACGGCCTTCCCACCAGGGTTTGATTTGTATAGGAACCCCCAAAAAGATAGAACACCAATTTATATATCACTAGGATTTCACTACTAGTATGTATATAAATTGCTAGGACTTCACTATTCTATCCTTTATTTAAGGGGCTTTACAAATTGCTAGGACCTAAATCTGTTCTATAAAGGTGTCTTGGGTTACCAAAAAGGGTAGAAAAAGAAAGATGATCGGCTGAGGGGATGACAAACCATTCTTGGTCGGCGGGATTTTGGAATAGTATTGATACAATGTGGGCCCCCAAAATAGCTAAGTTGGTTTATAACTCAAATAACTATTTCAGTTGGTGAACATAACTCCAATTTCACTATGGTTTATGGTACTTATTACTATAGTTTTCATGGGGTTTATAAACCAACGTTCACATCACGTTTGGGGGCCCCACATTGATAGTTGTTGTCTTTTGCTGAATGGTTTCACCCCTGCTAAGTGGTGGGCTATGTATGTATAATATATATATAATATTCATATTATATAATGTTACTAATATATATATATATATACATATTCATGTATGTACAATATTGGAAATAAAGACCATTATGAGTATGTCTTTAAGAGGTCAGCCGTTGGAGCACATTTTCGAGGATGAAAGCACGGTTCACCTCCATGGGCTGGAATTTAGATGGTGACCAGGTTATAAACGTTATAAGCCTCCATGCAATTTATTTCTGGTGAGATGCTTTTTTTTAATACCAGACCATCGAAAAAAAAAACGCCAGCTATCCATTCACCGTACTTGGACCCAATGACTTCGCCTTTCGCGCGCGGAATCGATGCTCTGACAGCTGGACCATTCGGTCAACATATTTGCAGCAAGTCGGAAACAAAAGCCACTGCGGTTTCAGAATGTTTCAGATCATCAGATGAAAATACAGAAAGTGTTCTTTGCCAAAAACAAAATGATGTCAAACCCTCCAAAGTTCTGCACATCTCTCTTTACACATTGGCCGAAGGATAGCTGAGGATAAAAAGCCAAGAAGATTCAACAGCTGCAAGCGTCACGAATCAATTGGAGGCACTGTAGGGCCATGCCCCAAAGAAATGTGCAAAATGAGTCTGAGTGAATACCATGCGACATGGGTCATTGGCCCATTTTCTTTGTTCAAATGGGCATGTTATGTAAACCATCTTGTGATCCATAGGTTGTAGCAACCCCAAAAAGATGGAAACTGAAAGATGGGCCCAACTGGATTAGCAAAAAAAACTGCTTCGTAACCGGGGATTTTTTACACAAATCCCAATGATATAATCCATTTACTAACTAGTTAACTAACTCCATGGCCATAAATTACTGGTACATCACATTTCAAACTTTCCTATCATTGGAGGCCTATCCCAGCTGAAACGACTTGAAGGTCACCCTGGCCAAACGACTCTGAGACGCTTCGTTCATCGGATCATCGGCTGCCATGCGGACAGTGCCTGGCTATGGCGCGGGACATGACCAAGGTGCGCTGGCCACAACTGGAGATGGGAACGTTTCAGAAAACTTTGGCCATAATAAAAAATCCGCAAGAAATATTGTAATGTGGTTTAACCAATAATAAACCACCCTGTTTTTGATGGTTTATACCAACCATTTATGGTGATTTGGGGGATGCGTATTATTGTTTTAACCACATTAATGCCAACCCGCGTTTAATAAACCATGATTCATTAAGGAGGGTATTCCCGCAGTCATAATCTGACACGTAAATGGTACCCTCCCAATTAAACCGCCTAGGGATTTATTAATCCAGGTTGACATTATTATATTGTATTATAACATACTAAAACTATAGCGTCCAATCTAAGGGAGTTTTCTCATTTACAAGATCTTGCGGAGCTTATTTTAATGTGCTTATTTATACATATTGTATATATATATATACTCACTTTCGTTGGGCTCCTGGAAGAAATATGCAGCTCACATTTAACTACTTTTAGAGCAACTTCGCAAACTATGGGGGAGAACTTGGTAATCATATGTCAACATATTACAACCCTATAATACTTCTACTATACCCGATAGATTCCATACTTTCTAGATTTCTTCAGCATGTCTATTGCTCGGATACCACCACCAATGATCCCTAATCACTTTGAATTCCATTGAATCCCATTAAATCGTCGTTAAATTCGAATTGTCATATCCGAATCCCAATTAGTTCCAAGTATGGTTGCTAAACTTATCATTCAGCATTCAATCACCATTCAATCATCATTTTTCATCATCGTTTCATCATTAAATCCCCATTAAATCATTAAATCACCATGAAATCCAATGACTATCCCATGAAATCACCATGAAACCATCATTTTTCCCAATGAACTCCACCATTTTTCCGTCGTTTTTTGCCGCGTTTCGTCGTTTTTTGGTCGGAGGCGGAAGAGAAGCTCCAAGGCCGTCCCTGCAGTGTGGGCGACTTTAGCCGCCCCGGGCAGTTCCAGGCGGCTGTTCTGTGGGGATTTCCAGGGAGATTTCCAGATTTCCATTGGTATTTTCTGAGGATTTCTATAGGGCATCGAACTTGGGATTTCCATGGTGATTTAACGTTATTTTCTAGTGATTCACAAATCATTTCAAGGGAGTTTCTGGGAATTTCTACTTAGATGGACCATGGGATTAACGATTCCTGGTTAGTAAATGGATTATAATTGGTATATAGAGGGTGACCAATCCCCATTTACTAACTAGTAATGAGATTTTCTGGGGATTTCTAGGGCATCGAAATTGGGATTTAATGGGATTACTCAGTCATGGTCATCCAGGACTTGGATGCAAGGGGGGTACCTCCATGGGAAAGCTCCAGATGTGAACATATGGGAGTAGACCAATGAAGAATTGGGTAACTGGTTGGTGGTTTGGAACATGACTTTCATTTTTCCCATCATATTGGGAATGTCATCATCCCAACTGACTGTAATTTTTCAGAGGAGTGGCTCAACCACCAACCAGTAATGTGATTTTCTGGGGGTTCATAGATCATTTCAAGGGATTTTCTGCAGGATTTGAGAAAAAATGCAGGAGATTGATCTATGGCGATTTTTCAGGATGACTTGGATGGGATTTCATAGGGATTTTATGGGATTTGGTGACTTTTTCATGGGATGATTTTATGGGATGTGCTTAACATAGTCCAATAGTAACAGCACATGGATTGGCATGACAGGCTACCAGGGACTGACCATCTTTTGATGGGACTGGGAATCTATCAGAAATCTCGCCCCTCGACTTGTTTTTTCTACAGAAAGGCCCTGGCGTTTTGGGTTAAGGCCGCAAGGCCTTTTTTGGTCATGGAAAGGACTGCATTGCCACAAGGATGGTTGGTTAGTTGGTTGGTTACTTATGTCACCAACCAAACAACCAACTACCCTCTGGCAAACATACGTACAGAAAACTATGAAAAATCACATTTTTTTTAATGGGAAAATCAAGTATTTCCAGGGCCATTTTCAATAGCTATGTAAAAAATTACCAGAGGGTAACCAACCTCACAAGTTGGTTCAAGTGACGCTTGGCCCAAAAAAAACAACAGAAGTGCCGCCCAAAAAGTATATCGAAGCCGCTTGGGGCTGAAAACCCCAGGAACCGTAAATGGCGAACAGTTCACCATATAATAGACCCTCTGGTAATTTAACAGTTTGATATTGAAAATGGCCATGGAAATAGTTGATTTACCCATTAAACATGGTGATTTTCCAGTTCGTTTTTTGTATGTTTGCCAGGCCGGGTATCCGCTTTGTTGGCGAAACGAAGATCAAAAACCGCTTCTGTTGGTCCATCTCACTTGCTGTTAGGCTTGCTCCACCGGGAGGTAAAATTGGCTAAATCATGTTAAATTATAAAGGTATATTCTAGGTCAATCTTAGATGGGTAGAAACTTGTCCTGTAGTCTTTTGGTATCTGGCTGGGAATATCTAAGTTTACCAGCAAAGAATTTGTCATTTTTTGCAGGGTATCTGGCTGATTGGCAATGTATTACCACCAATTTATATCAATTTACTCCCAAACATGCAAAATACCATGCAAAGCTATGAGTTTGAGCAAGCTCTTTTTCTAAGTGGCAGCCATACGGGATCAGCGTCACATGCCGAAAGTTGGGAACTTTGAGGGAAAACATCGAACTGTTGTGGTACACAGCAGGGTACTAGGCTATAAAGCCAACAGTTAACTTACTTGCTTCAACCAACTTTGCTAACTAATTCAGCTTCATTAAATCCCATAAGATCCCTGGATAAATCCGATAAAACTCCATGAGCTAATTTGAATCTTCGTGGCTGAACGGCCATAGTCCGTCGGAATCATTTTGCATTTTGCAAGGGCGCCTGGGATCATTGTTCTATGGATTTCTACGGCTGCGTGCCGGAAAATCAAACATGGCCATGTAAGATTTTGGCAAACCCTACAATGTGGGTGCCCCCAGATATAAGTTGGTTTATAAAGCCTATTTACTATAGTAATAAGTACCATAAACCATAGTTCTTGGAGTTATGTTCGCCAACTTAGTTATCTTGGGGCCCCACATTGTAGTTTGGGTAGTGAATGCATCATGTTTTTGCCAACAAAAATCACCAACCACACCTCATCTAAGGTTTTTGACCATGGCACGTGTAAGATCTATTGACATCTATTGACCTTATTGTATTCATGTGCAGGTAGCATCCACATTGTTTGTGATCCAGTGCTCACAAAATCAATCCCAACTAAACTAGTTGCACCAGACACTTTGTACAGTTCACTTGCTGGGCCCTGCTCCCAGCTATGCCCAGCTATGTAAGCAGGATATTTCATGATATTTCGGGGTTTAATCAGAAACCACGAAAAATACCTCGGCCTTTATGAAAAGTAGGTCGAATCGCGATCCAGTGATCGTTGAAGACAATGCCCACTGCCAGGTCTTCGCACGGAAAAAAAATCTGACGCGATGAAAACCCAGAATTTGAAGGGAGAAGATGATGATAAACCACTGATAAATGGTGTTTGGAAAAGATTAATGATGGCACACTCATTTGTTCCCCACCCCACCTGGAAGAAGGTGGGAGTCTTCTGATTTTTTAGATATCAGCTTTGTTTTCGCCCTCCCATTATCATGAGCTTGCAGGCTCTCTGGGGCTCGCCGGAACCGAAAACTATGCCAGATTAAATGGCATAATGTCAGGTGAAATGTCAGATAGAAAGCCACATGGACTGAGAGATCAACTGTCAGTTTGCATGCCAGATGAAACCTTCGAATATACGTAGGAAAATATGTCAGATGGAATGCCAGATCAAATGTCGGAATATATGTCAGTTGGTGGGGATCACTCCAAGTATGGTTTCTTTCAGCTGGCGCATTTCGTAGTCTTGATTGCCCAAGATAGGATCATATCTGCTTAGCATCCCACTTCGCAACTGGTTTGCAGGGTTAAAACCCAGTTAAATATGGGATAGCCTCATTTTGGGGACTTACTAGGCTTATTCACCAGTTAGCACAAGTATCTGATGGGCCCGCCGCAAACAAACCGGTGATAAAATTAAATGCCCTACAGGTAGACATCAATGACATTGCTCGGTTTCCGCAGACCCAAATGGACGAGCCAAGAGAGCAAGGTTGATGCACAAAAACTTTGTTAACTGTTGGGTCTATGGGAAGATAAACGATACAATGTGGCGGCCCCAAGATAGCTAACTTTTTTTTTAATTCCGATAACTCTGGTTTATGATACTTATAGCTACAGGTACTGTTTTTTTGTTTTTTTTACAAAGTTATAACTAGGGGGGGGCCAACATTGTAGTTCATGGGCCTTGTAAATGAAGCTATAACTGGGGGGCCTCATTTTTTTACTGTGGATGCATTCTGGAGAACAACCACCTTACCTATCTTGGGGACACCCCGCTGTGATGGTCTCGGCGCTCGGCCTTTGAAACTTGCCCGCTCAAATTCATTCGTGGAGGGTGACCAGCGACTTGCAAAGGCTTAGCAACCGTAGTTTTTTCACCACGTCCTATCTGTTTGCATCAATTCCCACGGAAGTATATTGAAATATGTGATGTACAAGGTGGTGCCCCCCAAGTTATAAGTTGGTTTATAGTCCCATTAACTGTAGATATATCTACCATAAGTATCCATAAGTCCTAGTTATTAGAAGTATAGACCAACTTAGCTATCTTGGGGGCACCACCATGTATATATATATATATATTTGTATATATATATATATATTTGTAAATATATATATATTATATATATAATATAATATATATATATATTATATTATATATTATAAAATATGTTTTTCACATGCATATATATATATATACATTTTTTGCATATATACGTAAATACTTTTTTGCATATAGACATATACATTTTCAGATGCATAACCCTCTTTATAAATAAATAAATAAATAAATATATATATATATATATTTGTATTTATGTATATACATATATATACACATGTACATATACACATAATATATATATACACATATATTTTTTTTTACATATTTATGTTATTTATATATATATATATACATATATCAATATACAGACATCAGAATATATATATATATATATATTTGTACATATATATATTTGTACATTTACATATATATATATACATACACACATATCCGCATGTACACGTACGTACGCACGTACGTACATACATATACACTTACATAAACATATACATTAACATAATCATAAATAGATATATATATATATATGTATATATATACACATACATATACATATACATTTACATTCATATATACATATACATATACATCATCATTTTCACTTACATATACATTTACATTTACACATATACACATACATGTACATATACATACACACATACACATACATACATACATACATACATGCATACATGCATACATGCATACATGCATACATGCATACATGCATACATCCATCCATCCATCCATACATACATACATACATATATGTATGTCTATTTTGTGTAAATTCACGCATGCACGCAAATGTAGATATGGGATAGCCCCATTGGGAACAATACGATCACCAGTTCTTGGCGTCCTCCAAGGGTCCAAGGGTTCATTTGGCTGCGCAGCTTGCGCCAGATCATACGAGATTTGCACAGCAGCCCGACTGGGTCGGTGCACTTGGCGAAGATCAAAGCACCGACCTCTTCTGTGTCAGAAGTTGTTTTGAAGAAACGACGCTGGGGCGATTTTTCGCGACAGGTCACCGATCGGGTTGAAATTGGGAAAACTTTAGGACATGGTGACTTCATGGATTTTAACTAGCAAAATTTGTGGTTAATGAGTTAATGGGACTATATGTATGGTGATTCGTGCAGGATTCTTTGGGTGTTTCAATTTATCTGATAATTTTGAGTGGCAATGGGGAATATTTCAAGTTTTTTTTCCCTTCATGGTGAAAAAATAAACCATCACATGGAAAGGGTACCTGGTGATATCCGGTTCACTAAGTCGGATGACTCACCAAACAAGATTCTGTGGGACAACCGGTGATCGTACATAGTTTTTTCACCCATGACATTTCATATACCCAGCCAAAACGGTTTTTTTGCGCCATGAACCACTGTAATAATTCCATGTTTCTGCGTCGCGTGATTGAAACTGCTATGTGATTTTACCGTATTTTTTGATCGAACCGATGAAAAAGGGCGAGTTTCCATAGCAATGCAAATTTGCCAAAGGGTAGGCATTTTCAAATCTGCTATTGGGACCCAGCGTATCCTTCAATTGTGTTTTCTGAAAGTCCTTCCAGATTGCGATACTTAAACTAAAAAATAGTATTTAGTAGCTCACCCCGGGAACCGCAAGTGGGCGATACCCCGAGTTACAACTGAATAACAGGTCTTATCCTGGTCATCATTGGGGTTACATCCGAATTACTAACTTGGCTGAATCAACAAAGGACTGATAAGACGCATGTCCGTAGTTTTACGCCCATGGAACTGGCATGGAGGTTCAGCATGCAAGGAAGTGTGCGTGCAAGCGAATTTTTGTTTTAGGTTACAATGTCAAAGCGATTTGTTCATTCATTCTTACATCATTGTTATCCTTGACTGTATGATATATACATATATATATACACACATGGTATGTGTATATATTTACCTATATATATATTTATCATATTGGGATATTACATATATTATGATAGATATATATATATATACATTTTTTTTAATCATATTGGGATATTATATATAGTATGCTATATATAAATATATATCATATTGGTATAAGATAAATATCATTGAATCATATTGGGATATTATATATATATATATTTATTATGATATATATATATGTATCATATTGGGATATTATATAGGCTTTTGGTTGATCTGTTTTGTTTTTTTTAAACATATGTTGTTACCGTCGGGTGCATGGCCTGGTTGTTACCTGGCCTGGAAAACCTAGCCATGGCAAGACATGACATGGCGTTAGGATTTTTTTTTGTCATGGGCAAGTGCAGGACAATAATTTATGATCTATATTTATATGTATATATGTATATATGTAAACATGTATATATGTATATATGTATATATGTATATACGTATATTTGTATATATATATGTATATATGTATATATGTATAAATGTATATATGTATATATATATGTATATATGTATAAATGTATAAATGTATATATGTATATATATGTATATATATATGTATATATGTATATATGTATATGTATATATATATATGTATGTATATATGTATATATGTATATATGTAAATCAATGTTTGATTTCCATGGCCACGTCAATTTTCTGGAAAGTAGCCCTCACGTTTTCATAAACAGTGTGAAGTATTCGTTGGCTACGTTTGGATCGCATCATGGCTCTACACTGTGTTGCACCCGTGCACCCCTAACCATATGATGATTTATAGAAACCCATGCAACTATAGATTATATATATATATATGTATATATCTGGGTAAATTATCACGACCTTAGATGGTCTGTACTTAGATGGGCCATGGAGTTAGCTAACTAGTTAGTAATGGGGATTTGTTACCCTCTATATACCAATTATAATCCATTTACTAACCATGAATCGTTAATCCCATGGCCCATCTAAGTATAGATTATATATATGGAGATTTCATAAAATGGTGGATCCCCAAGTAGTCAGAATAGGTTTCAATACGAAGTCATGGTTTGATTTGGATGAGGCAAGGGAGTACCCCCATGATTTGTCGGAAACCTCCATGTATAACTGGTTGGTGGTTTGGAACATGTTTTATTTTCCATTATGTATGGGATAATCCTTCCCATTGACTTTCATATTTTTCAAGATGGTTAAAACCACCAACCAGATAATCATGTATACTTGGTGGCTCATCCCATGAATCCTAAGCAGGTTGTATGAATGATATCCCCAGTTATAGGATGTTATAGCTGGGATTGGGCTTAGTCCACTTGTACCCTCTGGTAAACTAACATAGCTATGAAAAATCACCATCTTTGATAGGTAAATCAACTACAAATGTGCCATCTTCAATAGCTATGTTCAATTACCAGAGGGTAACTAACCTTAACTAAGCTGGTTACGTCCGGGTGAACCACCAAAAAGCAGGTCACGAAAACAGGCCACGTTAATCAGCGCCTTTCACGGCCTTTTGAAAGGATGGGCGGAGAGTTTTTGTTGAATGGATTACAAGGTCAATCTTTGATAGGTAGAAACTAATCCTTTAGTCTTGTGGCATCAATGGGATTATCTACGTTCACCAGCTAAGAATTTGTCATATTTTGCAGGGTAATTATCTGAGATTGGCCGTGATTATAATTGGAAGGTTATAATAGGATGGAGTTACAATTGATAGGACTATAAATCAACTGAATAGTGGTTAACAATGGGTTAGTAATAGGATATCACAATAGTTTAATGGATTCCAATTGGATGTTTATAACTCCAGTGACTAGCTATTCAATGGGATTGAATGGTGATGAAAAATGGGATTGGGATACTAGTTGTTTATTTAACTTTAGTGGGTTTATCATAGATGTATATCGAAGTAGTTAATGAGGATTATAAACATTGAACTAAGAATCATAGCTGGGAGGTACCAGCCTGTGGCAATCTAAGATAGTAACATAGCGATGGAACATCACAATTTTTAATACATAACTCATTTGTGTATGGGTCAAGACCACTTATCACCATATTTGCGGCTATAACCATCCATTAACCAATTAGTTTATGGTACCTAGGGTACCAGGGTTTTGACTCACAACCATCTATTCCTATGGGCCATTTCTATAGCTAGGTGAAATTCCCAAAGGACATTTTTCAGGTCGTCTGTACATGGGGCATACTGTGGAAAATTGGAGAGTTCACATGAGGGATATGGTGATCAACGAGGGGAGCTGGGTTACATTATCCTATCATATATCCTATCATTATCCTATCATATATCCTTATTGATGGTGAATGATGGTTACATATCCAATCATATCTCCATATTCCATCCTTATACCCGATTAAATGCGCGGAAACGTGAAATTGCCCAAGGAAAAGTGCCTGAACTGGGCAAAGCCAAAGACATGTTGAACGAGTTCGAGGCGGGTCAGCCGTGCAAAATTGGTGAAACCAGGCCCATCCGCCCAGAATTGGACATATTTTCTACTATCTTTGGTAAATACCTGCCATGAACAGAAACTCAAGATTTGAATAAAGATTGAAAACCCGGGTCCTGAGTTGAACAAGTACCTAACTTTGGTGAAGATTCGAAAGGCTCTGCATTAAACTTTACCGGCGCAGAGCTTGCACATGTTGAATCATGATGACCTAGTTGAATCAGCATGATTTAGAGCAATCACAGTTGTTTTTGAAGATTTTGCCTTGTGACGTTCACGTTTGTATCAGTTTAATCCATCATTCTCCCAGGTGCAAACTATATATTTTGAGATAAGTGGCTTAAGCAGCAACCTCCTTGATACAGTAGTGACCACATCTGATTGGCAAGCTATCTTTGTCCCCCTCAGCATTATTTTGATTGAGGCGTAAAGGGTGTTTGAAATTAACCTTTCTGAATAATACTGCACAACATCTGTATGATTCTCTATGTATTTTTACATCTGTTTTTCAATTCTATATGTGAATATGTATTATATATATAGGTATGTGTATATTATGTATTTATTATGTATATTGTGTATATCATAATATATATATACTGTATATTGCATTATGTTTAATCTTTTATGGTTCTACCTCCAGTGAGAGCCACACGAATTGAGGACTAATGATCCATGGATTAATCAACATAATTTACGGCCTTTGCTGTGCTGCAAAACTTGGGTGTTTCCATGGCTTTTGGCAGAACTTTCAAAGAAAACCATATAAAATCCATATGTTTTTTGCAGTTTCCATCCCACATTAGGATATGATGTTCAATTCAATGGATGCATATGGGTTTCTATCCATTCATCCATCTCTATGATTCCCATTGAAAACTCAGCAGATCCCAGCAGTTCCTCCAGTAGGAACGACCAAAAAATGCCCAGACGAGTCTCAGACTTCCGAACATCTTCCCGCCACGCAGGTCATGAAAAAGTTGAGTCATCCGAACATCATCCGATGCTACGGCTACTTCTGGGACTATCCCTCTCAGTCCTTGTACATCGCCCTTTGGCCGGTCTTGGAAGAGAGAATTTTCCGATGCAAATCCCCTGTTGCTGCAGAAAACCTGGCGCAGTTTTTTCGGGTTAAGCAACGGGAAAACCATGGAAAAAAACTGGAAAAACCCACAGCAAATGAGTTTCAATTTGTGGATGTTCATATCCCCGAATATGTTGGAATAGGTCTTGATCCCGTATATCCTTATGATTGGGACTTCGTTCTCTCCAATCGGTTTTGAGTGTTGTTCTAAAGTTGAGTCATCACGACAAGGTGAGTCACAAGCAAACCATCCCAATTACAATGTTCTTTTCTAATGTAGGCTGCCCAATAGTAAAACCCCCCCTAAATAAAATATTTTTTAAAAAAAAATTAGGGGGGGTCAGCATTCCAATAGTAATTTTTCGGAACCTTATAGCTGGGATCATGATATGTATCTGATAGATTCTCCATGGTTTTGTTGGGTTTCTGATAGATTCTGAATGGATTTGGTTGGGTTTCTGAGAGATTGGCGAAGAGTTGGGAAAGGAGAAGGAGGAGAAGGAGAAGGAGAAGGAGGACAACAAGATTGGAGTTGCGGAAAAAAGTTTCCACTATTGCCATGCCTGGTGCAGGTTTGTTATTGCTATTCTGGGGCTTTTTAAATAAGGGTTTTATAAGGAAATCAGCTGTTTGGTAATTGGATCAGATTTCTGGAATCTAAGCTTTTGCTGATCAAAAGTGAAGGCTGCTTTGAAAAGGATTTGCTTTACTTGACTCTTTTGGCAATACTAAAAGTAAATGGGGCTAATTGACTTTTAGTATTGGAGAAAAAATTGGAGTTGGGAAAACAGTTTCCACTATTGCCATGTTGGGTCCGCTATTGGCCATGCCCTCTGGACAAGGTCTGAACATGACTCTTTTGGCAATACTAAAAGTAAATGGAGCTAATTGACTTTTAGTATTGGAGAAAAATTGGAGTTGCGGAAAAATGTTTCTACTATCACTATTGGCTAGACAACATTAATGTGACTTGGTTGTATCAGTATGTTCTTTCCAATGACAATTTTCTAAAAATCAATTATATGTTTTTTTTTTATTAGTAAACCATCCCAATTACATCCCAAGTTGAGTATCATTTTTCTAATGTGTTCTTTTTTTCTCAGTATCATCAGTATCAGTTGTCTTTGTCGGTTCAAAATCATGCTTCCAAAAACGCCTACATACACTCAATCTACCATCTGGCTATTTAACATAGCCATGGAAAATCACCATTTTTTTAATAGGTAAACCCAGGTAAACCATCTATAAATGGGCCATTTTCCATGGCTATGTTAAATAATCAGAGGGTATATATTGTAAGCCAACATACCTAATCTCCATCACTGATGGTTGTATCAACAATTTCTCATTGCAAATATACACATTGTCCCCGTTTTTTGCCCATAGATGTCCACATATTTGCTGGTTAATTAAGTGTACAATTGAAGTACGTCAAAGCACAACTTGGATGGTTGAAAATACAATTTGGCTATTGATTTGCTGGTGATTTCCTAGTTTTGTTTGTTTCTTGTACTCCATGTTTCTTGGTCAAATCTCATTGAATCCACATGTTTTCCGCGAAAGTCGCATTAAAGTGCCATTAAGTCCCACCAAAAAGTCCCGTAAGATATACCTTTTTTGGTGAAAGTCCCATTCAAATCCCAAATCTCATTAAGTCCGACAAAATCTGGTTGGTGGTTTCAAACATGTTTTATTGTCCATTTCATATATTGGATATCATCCTTCCCATTGACGAACTCATATTCTTCAAGATGGTTAAAACCACCAACCAGATATAAATGTCCCATTCAAATCCCAAATCCACTAAAAAATCCGACTAAATCTGACTAAAATCCCACTAAATCCATTTCAACCTCCATTTTTTACGGTGAAAGTCTCCTTCAACCGCCGGGTGACATCCGTGACATCCGTGTGACGCGCTCGTCAGCGAGGTCTTGGAATACGCCAACCGCGGGGATCTGCACAGCGAGCTGCAGCTGCTCGTTTTTTGCGCCCGGTGAAAGACGGAGATTTCGAGGGAAAACAAAGAATGGGATTTAATGGTGGTTTAATGGGATTTAATGGTGGTTTAATGGAATTTAATGGTGATTTAATGGGATTTAATGGTGATTTAATGGGATTTAATGGTGATTTAATGGGATTTAATGGTGGTTTAATGGGATTTAATGGTGGCTTAATGGGATTTTATAGTTATTTGAGGGGATTTAATGGTGATTTAATGGGATTTAATAGTGATTTGAGGGGCTACAATCTATTTAACTATTGTAATCCTATTATTAATACACTATAAACCATTATTTAGTTGATTTATAGTCCTATCAATAGTAACTCCATCCTATTATACAATGTGGGGCCCCCAGTCAGTCGATACCAAAGTTGGTGAACATGACTTATACACCAACTTACAACTGAGGGGCCCCTCAGTGTTTTCTGGTTTGTCTGAAAATGGGGTACCTCTGGTTATCCATTGGTCAACCATCATTTTTTCCTGAACAAAAATGTCATTTTGTGGGTAGATGGGCCATGGAGTTAGTTAACCCCAGTTACTCATCAGGAATCGCGTTTTTCCTATGGCCCATCTAAGTACCCAATTTTCAGACAGTTCCCCATAGTGTAATGGGACGAACCATGAAGTGGTTCCCGTTTCACGGGATGATTCTGGGATGATGGGATCATGGAATAATCCCGTATCTGGGTAAATTTCATCACGACCGAACCCTGTTCTCCCGAGCCCTGGAAATCATAGTAAGGGGAAACATCCCCTTGTATGGCCCAACAATTCAGGTTAGTGAAATAAACAGTAGATTCACTACATCTATGAGTAGGTTTATAATTCCAATAACTATGGTTTTTGGTACTTATAACCATAGTTACTGGTGTTTATAATCATAGTTAGTGAAATATTATAATTTACCCAGCCGCTAAATGTGTTGAAAGCCCAACGCTTGGTTGATGAAACGAATGTTCGGAGATGAAAGTCGAATCTACCCTGGACCTATATATGGGAAATTACAAGAATCCAAGAACGGGGAATCCCATTTTTTTAGCCAACCAGTATGGAATGGCAGAGGGATTTTCTCAGAGCACTGCTCAATTTGTTTACTGGAGATTTACTGGTGATTTATATGTTGTTTTAACATGTTTGAATGGTAATTCAACGGAATTTAAGAATGGTGATCGGTAGATTATAATTAGTACTAGATGATATAGATGATATAGATGATATAGAGATATGGTATTCTATTTAGATAATGGTTGTAATTACAGATACTTTACATTAGTAAATTATCTAGATAATTACATATGATAATACGATATAGAAGCCTGAATTGTTACGTAGTATATGAATTATATAGTTTTTTTTTTTAGTATACAGTATAACACAGTTTTCTTATGATTAAGTATTAACAACCAGGTAGTAAATCACTAACAGATTTCAGTATAATTATCTCCAGGTAGTAAATCGCGAACAGGTTTCAGTATAATTATCTAGATAGTATACTATTACTAATAAATACATATAAATATATATATATATATATATCACTAGACTATCTATATATAAAAAATACATGGTAACATACTAATATACTAATGTACATAGAGCTATAACAAAAGCTGTAACGATCAAACATCCGGTATCAAATATTTGCTTCACTACATATACTGACTGCATAAAAACTAGAACAACAAGACGTATCATTATAGTGACTCTATAGCGAAGATGATCATCTGGTTGGTGGTTTGGAACATTTTTTATTTTCCCCAATAGTTGGGATGATGATCCAATCTGACTAATAGTTTTCAGGGTTGAAACCACCAATTAGTCATTAGTGAGTGCTATCCACCATCTAAAAGTGAGTTGCTACAGGTCATGCAGGTCATGCAGCCCCTTTGGGTTCAAAGGGTGGTTGTGATTGTGTCATTTAAGGTACCCTCTGGTAAACGTTTACATAACTATTGAAATCACCATTCTTAATGGGAAAATCCAATATTTCTTTGGCCATTTTCAATAGCTATGTTTGTTTACCAGAGGGTAAGTCCAATTGTGATTTATGATTGTGTCGACGGGAATTCCAGGATCCTAAATTGGAGGTACGTTAGTACCATTTTTCAGGCCATATTTTGTGGGGATATCCCAATTTGTGGTTTATGATTTGCGTAATAGCCCGTAATGGAACGATTTATGATGATTTATAGTAGCGCCCTTAAATGGTTGACAATTGGGCTGATTTATATACATGGTTTATATATTAATACAATACCTGGATCTTCAAACACCTAAAATATTTTGTCCCTTTCGGTTGTTTACAAATTATGACATATATTATATTATATATGTATCAGTCTGGATCGGTTTATATATCTGGATCCCATGATGAAGGCATGAATTCCTGATGAAGTCACAGCTGGAGGTGCTTGGAGGGCGACACTTTGGCTCGAGAAGTTATAGCGACTCTTCGCCTTTACGTGTCTTCAATTGTTCAAATGTTTGAAGTGAATGTATCGTTCCCGAGTGGTTGCGGGGAAACTCTCTTACTCCCTCAACACTCCAAAGTGAGGGACCTGAAATGTTTGGCCCAAGAAACTCTCGGACAGGGTTTCCTGAAACTCGTCACTGCGAAGGGACATCCTTTGACCAACCTGGAGGCTTCGTTTGAAACTGAAGGGATTCAGGATGGGGAGCACCTAACGGCTGTGGTGCAGCAAGTGCAAATGAATGCAACAGTTAGAGCTTTTGCACTGTGGTGCTGTGGAGGCAACACCGTCCTGACCTGGGGTGACTCCTCGGCAGTCAAAGATCAGCTCAGGAATGTGCAGCAGATTCAGGTCACAGTCGATGCATTTGCCGCGATCTTGGCCGATGGATCGGTGGTTGCTTGGGGTGATCCAGACTACGGTGGTGACTGCTCGGCAGTTCAAGATCAGCTCAGGAAAGTGCAACAGGTTCAGGCCACACATGGCGCATTTGCCGCGATCTTGGCCGATGGATCGGTGGTTGCCTGGGGTCATCCAGGCTACGGTGGTGACTGCTCGGCAGTTCAAGATCAGCTGAGGAAAGTGCAACAGATTCAGGCCACTCAAAGCGCATTTGCCGCAATCTTGGCCGATGGATCGGTGGTTGCCTGGGGTCATCCAGGCTACGGTGGTGACTGCTCGGCAGTTCAAGATCAGCTTAGGCACGTTCAACAGATTCAGGCCACAGATGTCGCATTTGCCGCCATCTTGGCCGATGGATCCGTCGTTACCTGGGGCCGTCCACGCACTGGTGGTGACTGCTCAACAGTTCAAGATCAGCTGAGGAAAGTGCAACAGATTCAGGCCACAGCTGGCGCATTTGCCGCGATCTTGGCCGATGGATCGGTGGTTGCTTGGGGTGATCCAGACTACGGTGGTGACTGCTCGGCAGTTCAAGATCAGCTCAGGAAAGTGCAACAGATTCAGGCCACTCAAAGCGCATTTGCCGCAATCTTGGCCGATGGATCGGTGGTTGCCTGGGGTGATCCAGACTACAGTGGTGACTGCTCGGCAGTTCAAGATCAGCTCAGGAAAGTGCAACAGATTCAGGCCACTGGACGCGCATTTGCCGCGATCTTGGCCGATGGATCGGTGGTTGCCTGGGGTGATCCAGACTACGGTGGTGACTGCTCAACAGTTCAAGATCAGCTGAGGAAAGTGCAACAGATTCAGGCCACAGCTGGCGCATTTGCCGCGATCTTGGCCGATGGATCGGTGGTTGCTTGGGGTGATCCAGACTACGGTGGTGACTGCTCGGCAGTTCAAGATCAGCTCAGGAAAGTGCAACAGATTCAGGCCACAGATGGCGCATTTGCCGCAATCTTGGCCGATGGATCGGTGGTTGCCTGGGGCAATCTAGACTATGGTGGTGACTGCTCAGCCATCCAAGATCAGCTTCAGTATTTGTAGATATTTGTAGGTCTGCGGGTACATCTTGAAAATTGGAACTCCAAACTCCTATGCTGATTAATCCACCCAGAAAAAAGGAAGAATATGGAAAAACACTGTGGTAAGCCCAGTGCAGCACCTGCATCTGCTGAGTCGATGAGTGGCAGTTCGCCACCAAGTGGTGGTTGTTTTTTTTTTTGTGGTTCCGTCACCAAATCCAAGGGAACTATGGTTGGTTTATGTTCATCCAGCTGTTGTCCATCCCCGATGATATTCCATACATTTCCATACCCCTTACGACTTTGTCCCTTGAACAAATGCAACACGTTCCATCAGGGCTTTGTTCCGGGAGTAGAAAACGTTTACATAGATGTGGAAAACCCACCATTTGTAGATCATTTCATGATGGCGTGAAACCCCATAGCTGTTCCACATCTATTACACCTGCAACAACTGGGGTCCCCCAGTTATGTTTGTTGGTTTACAAACCCTGTTAACCATAGTCATAAGATGTCGTAAGTATCAAAAACTATAGTTATTGCAGTTATTTAAGCACCAACTTAGCTATCGTTTGGGGGTCCCACTTTGTGTAGATCTACCATAAACTCAGCATTTTGCCGGTTGGTTGTGTCAACCAACTTCGAAAAATACCGTGGGTCGGAGTAGGAGTAGAAAATCGAATCCGTAGAGCCCTTGACACTGTCACAGGCACAGTTGGGAGAACCGAAGAAGCACAATATGTTGAGAAAAACCGTTGGGATCTGGAAGCTGGGAAAATTGAGTTGATTTTTAAGGAAATACTTCAAATGAAGAACTAAAGGTTGAACTATTTGTTTTATAGGGTTACATATGAAGCAGATATGGGAACGAACATTGTAAAATTGGAGTCGGAGTTGTCTTTTTTTTTTCCAATGTTTGCATCCTTTTTTGATAAACTGAAGATTTTCCAATCGTGGGTTGACATTGTGTGCTATTCTGAGAAATTCTATGTGGGTCCCACCATTTGATAAGGCAGGATTTTGAAGGGTTTCCAGGATGTTTTTATTCCAGGTTCCCAACCTCTCTATCTATTTGGGGGTTTCCATAGTCATGGGGGTACCCCATAGCTGGATGGTTTATATTTCATGGAAATTCCCAATCTAAAATGGATGATTTGGCAGTACCTCCCATTTTCGGAAACCTCTATTTGGGTTGCGAAAAAGACATCTTAAAGATCAAATATGATCAAATATACGGTAACGAAATTTAAATATGTGGAGGGTGGGCCAGACTGCGAGGCCCCGGAGGTAGTATGAAACACCAGTTCATCCGTATGTTTAAATGGCTGGGCCCGTTCCGCATATTTAAATGTCGATTCAAGCACGTTGAACCATTAGCTAAGGACCTCCAAGGAAATTTTCAGCCTACCCTGGAGTTCGTAAGGTACTATAGGCTATAGGTGGTAAAATATTGGGATTGTGAGTGAGTGGGTCCTGATTTTATGATTGATTTATGGCGGTTTTGTCGTGGTTTTATGGTGGGTTTGTCGTGGATGTATGGTGATTTTGTATTGGATAAATCCTTCATAAATCCCCCATAAATCCTCCATAAATCCTCGATAAATCATCCATAAATTTTAAATCCTCCATAAATCTTCCATAAATCCTCTATAAATCCTTCATAAATCCCCCATAAATCCTCCATAAATCCTCGATAAATCATCCATAAATCCTCCATAAATCCTCCATAAATCTTCCATAAATCTTCCATAAATCCTCCATTCATCATCCATAAATCCTCCATAAAGCTTCTATAAAACCTATATCTTCAAGTGGCCGGGCGGGCCACGGAAAACCTTCCCGGAGGTAGTCTAAAATACCAGTTCGTATATTTAAAAATCCGTATATTTAAATGTGGTTACCGATATAAGTGATGAAATTGGATGGCCGGGAAAAAACACATGGTTTCAAAGCAACAACAACGAAAATACAGGCTTTCTCTAAACAGATGGTATACATTGTTAAATAATTATATCTCCAAGATTATGTGAAGAAAAAACATGATTTACCATGATTTGCTCATTGTTTGGTGGCATTGTTTGGATATCAAAACATGAGCATCCTGTCATCCCATCGCATTGCCCGCCATTTTGGAGCGCGTTTGGAGACCCCAGAGACGCTGAGGAATCGGAAACGTTTGGGGAAACACTTTGGCAACGACGAGGCGCTTTAGATTAGATCGGTTTTGTTTTTTTTCGGAAAGTAGGTGTTGGAAATTTATCGGATTTCACTAAAAATGGTGATTTAGCATTTTTTTGAAGGGACGTGGGGAAAGATCCTGATTTTAATGAGGACTTATTGTGGGATTTCTTGTGGGATTTTGTGGGATTTGATGGTGACTTAAAAATTAAAATTCATTGTGATTTAATGAAACTAAGTATGGTTTGGTGGCGTTTTTCCTAGATACCCAAGTTGGTGAGAACATAACTAGTATAGTCAGTAACTAGTTGGTTTTGTTGGTTTCTGAGAATTTTCAGGAACTAGGTAGTGGGGGTTGTCAGCCAACTTATACCTGGGGGGCCCACTTTGTAGATCTTGGTAGTTCCGTCCCTATGAAATACTGCGCATATGGCCCCTCAAAGTGATAGGTCCGGTACCAGGATTGACAGTTGGGTAACTGAATGGTGATTAGAACCAAGCATTTTATAAGAAATTAACCAACAAACATGGGATTCATACAATGTGGGGCCCCCGGTTGATAGCTAAGTTGGTTTATAACTCCCATGATTATGGTTTTTGATAATTATAACTATATAGTTAATAGGGTTGTAATAAATCAATTTATAACTAGGGGGCCCCACATTGTATAGTAATGAAATTTGGTCAACCAACATTATGATTTAATTAAGCAACATGGAGGAGCAAACCAGCACATATATGGTGTGTGACAAGCCAACTATTCGTGTGAATATAATCGGGATAACAATGATATATATATATATACTGTACAGTGGTTCCGCAGTTTGCTAACTTGGCTCAAAAAAGTACCCTCTGGTAATTTAACATAGCTATTGAAAATGGCCATTTATAGTGGATTCACCCATTAAACATGGTGATTTTCCATAGTGAAGTTAGTTTACCAGAGGGTAGATGAACTAATACAACTAGCATTTACAACAAGTACAGTCCATTTTTATGGTCGGCACTCGTGAAGAGCCACGACTCTGACCCTCATTCTGAGCTCCCATCATCCTGATTCCAAGGATTCCAAGGGGGCCATGACTTGGGAGATCCCCAGGGTCCCATGCCATACTGAAAACCTGTTGGATAGTTCCGATGTATCAATTCATATGGGGAATTTCCGAAAGTGGGGCTACCCCCAAATTCATCATCCAGCTATTAGATTGTGATTTTCCATGGAATAAACGGGGTACCACCATGACTATGGAAACCCCTATATCCCAATCGATACAATGTGGGCCCCCAAGCTCTATTAACTATACGTAGTATTATATAATTATATAAGTATCATAAAAAAAATTGGTTGGTGAAATCTCATGAGAAATACAATTTTGGTTGCTTAGTCTCTATGAAATCACTATATTTTTCTTTTTTTAGAATCGATTCAAAATTTATATTTTGGATCATTTTGGTTAAATTTTATATGTTTGGATCATTTTGGTTGATTCGATCAGTCTGAAATCAGCCTTTTGAAACGCGATCCCCCAAGGTGTGGGGTATCTTGGCACAAGTCCTCTTGGGCCTTCGTCACATCCACGCGCGGGGCATCGTTCACCGTGACGTGAAGTCTCCTGGCCCCGTGGCCCCGTGGTGTGTTTTTCTGACGTTGGATGTACCCTGCTAATGGCTGTTACATAGCTATTGCACATGGCGTTGAAATAGTTGATTTGCTCACTAATAGCATGGTGATTTTCCATATTATGTAAACGATTACCAGAGGGTAGATGGATCTCGGTAAATTCGAGTGGGATTGAACTATTGCTTCATCCCGCTATAGACGAGTTCACCCTAGACATGGATGATGTCATCCCACATCCCACTGAAATAACTAGGGATATCTAGGTCAATCTTAGATGGGTACTTTAATCCTTTAGTCTTTTGGTAGCAATGGGAATATCTACTAACCAGCAAAGAATTTATTTCTTTGAAGGGTATCTGGCAGATTGGCAATGTATACATACATATAGCTAAGTTAGTTTATAACTCCAATAACTATGATTTATGGTACTTATAACTATAGTTCATGGGGTTTATAAACCAACTAACATCACTGGCGGGGGGGCAAAACTAGGGATATAACCGACTTAGGATTGGTGGGTAGTTCGCCACCAAGTTGGATTGGGAATTGGATGGGAATTATGTTGATTTAACTACCTCGCTGTTCTCCCTCACTGGAATGATGGCTTATGTTTGGGGGAATGATGGCTTATGTTTGGCTAACTATATATAGTTTTAAATCTCCACAAACCCTAGCTGGCCTAGTTCTAAACCTTCAAAGCAGCCAGAAATATAGAGTTATATATCACCACAAACATCATAAACCCTAGCTGGCCTAGTTCTAAACCTTCACAAGCAAAAATCCAGTATCAATTCCCATACTTGCTGTTTCAATCCCAATTTTCATTGCATTTTCATCCTGCTTTCGCTGGGCACCATAAATGACAAGTTTTGCCAGTGAAATACCTTGATAAATCACCATCAAATCCCATGAACATCACAATAGTTTCCCATTAAATCACAATTTAACCCATCAAATCCCATGAAATCACCATATGTTTCCAATTAAATCAAACTTATCCCATCAAACCCCATGAAATCACTATTTTGCCCATTAAATCACATTTGTTCACATCAAAACACCATGAACTTGCTGGGGCACCTCCGACATCGAGATGAAGAAGGAAACCAAGTCAGCGACTACATCGCATACACCGTCAAAGCGGTCGATCGGGGATTGGAGCTGTGTGAAAAAGCTGAAACCCTACACGGGACCTGGGGTTCCAGTGGAAGCAGCAGCGGCCACCAGCAGCAGCAACAGAAATAGACATGAAGCTGCAGAATTTCTGGTCTCCGATGATGATGATGGTGTAGACATCACTTGGAAGGGCGAAACATTTTCGCAGTGGCCCGTGAAGGTTGCTATCGTGGGCTATGATCGCACCCTGCGGGGCCAACCTGTCGGTGCCTCAAAACCTGGGTTGCCTGTGGAGGCTCAAGCACAGCTTGGTTGCAAAGGCTTTGACATTGCATGATTGGGACCTATAGTTTTGTTTGCACATACCTTTTTATTGGTTGTCATGCTTCCTGGTTGCATTCATTGGCTTGTCTCACGATTTTCATTTCAGGGATCACCGCGCCAACACACTCATGACTGGTCTAAGGCCTTCGATTCGGTACCCCACGACAAAATTCTGTATGCTCTTTAACTCCCTCGATGTTCCAGAGCCCCTTGCCAATGCCATCATGTCTCTTTATGCTTCTCCTACCTTTCAAGTTCACGACAGTGGCTTCACATCAGACGTTCACCAACAGCTAGGCGGTGTCCGTCAAGGCTGTCCTTTATCGCCTTATCTGTTCGTACTTTGCATGTCTGCGCTCTTCCGCCACGTGGAACTCTTCTACGAATCTCATTTCTCTCAAATTGCGGGCGTAATCAACCGTCCTTTCCCTTTGTGGGACCTGCAATATGCTGATGATACCGTCCTCTTGGCACACTCACCTATTGCCCTAACCCGGCTGCTACACACCCTTCAAATTCTTGCTCTTGATTTTGGACTGGAACTCAATTTCTCGAAATGCGAACACATCGCCCTCCACTCGTGCGGGAGCGTATCCGCTTTTGTCCTGATCTGAACTCCGAGCAATGTCCTTGCAACCTCTGTTTCAGCTCAACGGAACCCTCAAAACTGGTGACTCTTGTCACTTCAGCCAGATATCTAGGTGCTTATGTCAACGACACTGGTTCCTCAGCGGAACATATCAAAAACCGCCTTTCCAAAGCCACTGCCGCCGCAAAGCTCTTAGGCACATTCTTCCGTAATCAGTGTATTAGCCCCAGCTTCCGCCTCCTTGTTTACCAATCAGTTGTCCAATCCATTCTTCTCTTCACCATCGAGAACATCGTCCCAACCCGAGCAGAGCTTGTTCGTCTTGATTCTGTTCACTTTCGTATTCTCCGGCAGATTTTTGGAATCAAATCCTCCTTTTTCCACCGGGTTCTCCAGGATGACTTTGAGCCTTGTTCCAACGAGTATTTGCAACAGCTAGCCAATTCCCAGGGTCGCTACATCTACATTCCCTCTCAGCTTGCGTCCACACGAAGGCTACAATTGCTAGGTCACATCCTCCGACATCAAGATTCCCTTGAATATCATTGTTGCTTTACTGCTTCCCATTCTTATCGAACCGCCCGGTCGGATTCTGCCATTCGCAGAGGTCGTCCTCGTCCTCATTGGGCGGAGCTTACCCTCACTGAAGCATTTCGTCGGTCCTCTTTTGTTGCTTCCCCTTCCCCTGTTGATCTTTCTTCCGATTTCTTTCAATACCCATCTGCAACTGAAGTTTCCCAGGCTCATGGTGGTTCCCTCGCTTCTTGGTCAAATAACACTCCTCTCTACCGAACAGTCAATGTCAGAGCCAACAACCGATCCCAATGGCGAGTTATCACTGGCAAACTTCCTCCTTCCCGAAAAAATCACTCCCGGCCAACTAGTCTATAATTTGTCTATTTTTTTATTTTCTTTAAGTCAGTCTATTGTTTCATTTGATTTTTGTTGGGTTTTCAACTCTTTGCTGCACTGGGCCGAACACAAGCAGGCTGGGGCTGACGGGTCAAACGTGGCCCTTTCGCTTCACAAAAAAACACCATGAAATCAAATGCAAAATTCAATGAAATATAATGAAATCACAATATGTTCCGATTAAATCACATGTTTTCCAACTAAATCACAATAACATATATATTTTCCAATTAACAACATTTTTTCTAAAACATCACCATGAAATCACCATACAAACACAATAACATCATAATAAATCACCATATGTTTCTCATTAAATCACCATCTCTTTCAAAATAAACAATCACCATGAGCTCCCATTAAGTCACCATAAAATCAAATAAAACACCATGAAATCACCATATGTTTCCCATTAGATATGTTTGTCCAATAAAATCAGCATAAAATCATATAACATCCCATGAAATCATCATATTTATATGTTTCCCATTAAATCACCATGAAATCATATAAAAATCACCGAAATCATCAATTTTTTTCCCATGAAACCCACCCAATGTTGCTGGTTTGTGGTTTAACAAAACTGCTTTGTTTGCGCCAAGGACTATGAATCTGCTGCTGAATGACCAGGGTGTCATCAAGCTTGGCGACTTCGGCGTATCGCGGCAGATGTCTGAGCACACCATGCTCCTTGACGCCTCGGGGGGGATCTGGGGGAACCCTCGGTGATTTCATGGGAGTGTGAACATCTGCTCATTTTATGGTGATTTCATGGGAAAACACATGTGATTTGAGGGGATTTGATGGTGATGTTATGGTATTTCACTGGCAAAATAGTGTGATTTAATCAGGTTCCATGGCTATTCATCCCATCAATGATGTTTGTTGGTTTACAAACCCAATTAGCTATACTTAAGCCACTAAGCATAACAAGGACTTAGCTAAGAATAGAGCACCAACTTGTAATGCGCAACTTTTGAATACAAACCATTGGGATACCCAGAATGGTACATAGTTGGCTGTGTATACCAGTAACCAGTTGTCGGAACTCGGAACTAGCTACCGTAATCTATGCTAACCTATGGTTACAATATGTTACAATCCAGTGATGAATGGGATATTAGCCACTCATCTATCCCAAAAATAATCATATAGAGAAAACCTCAGTCCTAAAGGCCTAGATTAACCAGGCCTTTGGCAAAGGCCTAGTTTAGCGAGGACTTGGACCGACAGGGTATGGATTCTCTGGGCCAGTTTTAACAAATTCACCGCGACGTCGGGAAACGATCAATGATCAATGGCCATTTTTCAGGTTGGTCGATCAATGGCCATATCTTATTCCGAAGGTCAAACATGGCAACTGAACATCCTCTAGTGGAGGTGTTTAAATGTTTTTAATGGAGCATCAGAAAACTAGTTGATGGATTTTCCAGCCATGTTTGATTAAAGGATGGTAGGATTCTTTAGATAATGGGGTGAAGTAAAAGCATTAAATTCCATTATAGATCCAATTATATAAATCCCATTAAATCAATCTGTCATTATATCCTTATTATATATCCCATTAAATCCCATTAACTCCTATTGTAATATGTGTAATGTGGGTAAGCCAATGTCATAAACCACCCATGACTGGCTGGGAATGGTTTGAATCCCACCTATAGAAATGGTGATGATTGGGGGATGGTTTAATGGCATTGTTTTACCCACATTGAATATCACGTAGAAATGGAGGTTTCCGTTTTGTCATGGGGCTATCAAATCATCCAGTCGTATTCTAAAATCCATTAACTCCTACAATGTGGGGCCCCCAAGATAGCTAAGTCAGTTTCTAACTCCAATGTCACGATGGTTTATGGCACTTATATGCACTTATAACTAAGCTTGCTGGGGCTTATAAACTAACAAACTTAAGTACAAAGTGGGGCCCCCTACTTAGCTAAGTTGGGTTATAACTAGCTTATATAATTATGGTTTATCGTACTTACAACTATAGTTAATAGGCTTTATAAATCAATTTATAACAAAAGGATGGGGCCCCAGTTCGTTAGCTGAGTTGGTGAACATAACTACAATTTCACCATAGTGTATGATACGCAAATAACTATATTTAGATGGGGTTATAAACGAACTAACATCACTGGAGGGCCCCATCCTGTAGGGGGCCCCACATTGCACGTATTCCCATATATTTCTTCAGGGTAGCCTTTTGTATCATGTCGTCTCCGTAGATATCCACATCCAAGTCATGGGCCCGAAGAAATTCGTTTTGGGCCTCGCGGTCTTTTCATATTTTTTGTTGGGTGATTTTGAATGCTGAGTTCATGGTGAGTTATGGGATTTCATGGTGATTTAATGGATTTTATGGGATCTTATTAAATTTTACAGGATTTAATGGGATCTATTGGTGAATTTGGTGATTTAATGGCACTTAATGGTGATTTCGTGGGATTTTACCAAGAACAATGGTGATTGAATGAGGTTTAACACCAGGGATTCTCATGGGGGTAACCATCTAGCAATGGTGACTTCATGGGATTGCAATTTCTGGTAGAGCTAGGTGGGAATTGCAACCAGTTGGTTGTGACTATGTCCTCATAATGGCAGAAAAACATGGGGTCCATGTTGGTGTACATGGGTTGGACATTGCGTATATCTTTCCCATACATGTATACATGATTATACATGTACATGTAGTCCAAACAGTACATGTGTAGCTGCACAAACATCATTCTGCATTTTTTGGATTATGATATGGAGGTTTCCATGGGATTTTCCCATGGAAGTCACCATCCAGCGAGCGATTCAGAAGGTGATTTTCCATGCTGAGGTAATGATGATTTCTAGGATTTCATGGTGATTTCATGGGAGTGAACGGGATAAAATAGTACATGGATGATAAGTTATAACCTCTTACTAAGTGGGTAGTGATAACAATATTTCCACCCAACTTAGCCCTAATTATGGTGATAATACATGGGTAATAGTAACTAGACAAATCCTACTTCTCCCACTTACAAGTGGAGTTACAAGCCACAAACTGTGGTGAAGCAGCAAAGTACCTTGAGCGTTTGGCCAAAGACTCTCAGCACCGCCCCATTTTGGACAAACAGAATCTACATTAGTATGTCTTTATATCCAACCAATCCTTTGGCATGCCCCAAACATTTACACTATGTATGTACTTATATATCTATATACATATATATATATATACATATATATATATATATAAAAATATACATACATATATATATATATATACATACATATATATTTACACATAGACTAGATATACTTGGTATTACCTCATCCCGCAAGCTTGGATGCTCCCTAGGCAGCTTCAGTCCTTCTATGGCACGCCTCTCTACTTATCGCCCGAGCTCATCGAAGGAGCCTTTTAATGAAACACGAAACATAGACAATGTGGGCCCGCCGTAATTGTGATAGCGTTCAGTTGGGGGCCACTAATCACTCCAATCACTATAGTTTATGAATGTTTATGATACTTGATAGTATAACAGGGTATATATTATCATATATTATTGTTTATATATATTATTATTTATATATTATGACAATGTGGGGCCCCCCAAACTTATAACTATAGTTAATGAGGTTTATAAACCAACAAACATAACGTTTGGCGGGCCCCACATTGTACTGAGGATGTCGGACGAATCGTCGGAATCATTGTTAATCTTCAGGGTTTTTAAGGAATAGAAATGGGCATATAGATAAAGAGAGATAGCTAAGATAGATGGATGCAAATGCAAATATATTATATATATATGTATATATATATATATATATATGTATATATATAGTATATACATATCACCGCAGCAAGATCAAAGAAATACGTGCAGCCTATGGTATCAAACAAAGAAGCGCTTGCAGCCGACAGGACGACCTTACACGCAGAGTACGGATCTGTGGTCCTTGGGTACCTCAGTCGCGATTCATGGCCAAAACAGTACCATCCCCGCAACCAATACAGACCTTGCTTTCAACAGGCGGGTTGGAAATGATGTTTTTCCAAACAAAGGTGTGATTTTCAGGGTCTATTTTGGTTGGGATCTGAAACAAGTATCTAGAATTTATGTTTTTTTCTTTTTCCACACCGCCAAAGTTCCCACTAATCAGAACCTCTCAGAGTTGATCTAGATTTTGGGGCAATCACCCAAAGAAATGAATATTTGTGCCATGGTCAAAAATATATCTACTGGTTGTTGGTTTGGAACATTTTTTCCATATATTGGGAATAATAATCCCAACAGACTAATATTTTTCAGAGGGGTTGAAACCACCAACCAGTGTAAATATTTTAATATCTGTTTTCTGTTCCATTTTGTTCATACCCATTATAAGGATTTCCTAGCGAGGTGGGAACCACGACAATATGCCATCTTGCGACCATGGTACTTATTTTTTGTGTTTCCTAAAAAGAGGGTACCACAAACCAATAAAGCATTCAAAATGAAACAGTGTACGATTTTTCGGGTGATTTTAGATCCACACCCCATGAGTTGCAATTTTTGACCCATACTGGCCCATACTCTAGAGTAAGCTAACATAGATGTTGAAAACCCATGGTTTCTATTATCTATAGGAAAATCATCTATAAATGGTAGGTCTTCCACATCTATGTAAACGTTTACCCTAGAGTACCATTTGAGTTGTAAATCGTTTTTGTTTTGTTTGTCTTACGTCATGTGCACATCATATTCATATCAGTGTATTCCAGTTGCTCCCTGGATGCTACCCTGCAGCAATAGCTGGAGATATTCCATGTTTTTCCAAATTATGAAACTCAAAGTCTGCACTCTTTGCCGATGCAAAACTTGGATCCACATCCAGTCGGCTTCGTCAGCGGTTTTCCGGAGGTGTGGTGCTGTACGAACTGCTGAGTTTGGAGTTGCCCTTCAAAGGGAACAACCTGCAGGACGGGTCTGGAGAGAGGTGAGTTGCGGTGCATGTTTTTTTTTTTTTTCCGCAGCTAAGTTGGTCTATAACTAACTACCAAACATGTGGTTTATCGAGGATGTATCTATAGTGAGATAGAGTTATACACCAATTTATAACTTGGACGCCATCTTAATTAAATAAGTGAAGGTATGGTCAATTTCGTGAAAACTTTCAACCCAGAAGATCTGTTGACTTGACCATGAACGCTGGGTCTGTACTCAGGGAAATCGGGTAGTGACCAGCCACTGCAGTTGACCGACAAGCAGAAAACCATGTACTGTTGGTGGCCCCCCACTGGGTGGCTAAGTTGGTTTATAACTCCAAGAACTATGGTTTATGATGGATATATCTATACAATGTGGTGCCCCCTAGTTATGTTTGTTGGTTTATAAGCCCCATTAACTATAGGTATATCTACCATAAACCATAGAATTCAGCCAGTTATATCTCAACTTAGCTATCTAGCGGGCCCCACTTTTGTAGTTTATGGGGTTTAGATTTTCGCTGAGCGCCGCCACAACAAGTATGATCAATTTGGGGATGGACCCCTTCATATACCAGCTGTTTTACTGTGAGCTACCCTCTGGTAAACGTTTACATAGCGAACTGGAAAATTACCATGCTATTAATGGGTAAATAAACGAACTAAAGGTGCCATTTTCAATAGCTATGTAATGAATTTTTCAGATGGTACAGGCGAATAATCATCCCGTATGAATAATACACCTACATACACGGTTGCCCAGTATTTTGTCAGTGCACGCATTTTCTTTTGTGATGTATCAAAATGGTGGAGTATACTTTACTGCTGCAGATTACCGTTCTTTGAGGTTCATCTTAGATTTCCTCGGTGTACATCTGCCCTGGATTCTAGGATAACATGAATCACTACAAATCGGGGAATTGCCCGGACAAAGGTTAATCTGTTTGCAGGCGACTTGGTGGTACATCTTACTTAGGAAGTAAGATACTTAAAAAGTATAAGGTTTAAGGAGGTTTGTATTTGCTACGTGGGAACAACCTAAGTAGGGAAGATTACAAGAGCCATGAACAAGCGATTTGCTTTGCCCTTGGTCTTCACCAATCCAGAGGTGAAGACCCACCATGGCACCAGCCCCATCATAGCTGAGTGTGTCATGGTATGTATATATATATACACACCCTCTGGTAAACTAACAAAACTAAAATCACCATTTTTAATGGGTAAATCAACGATAAATGACAATTTTCAATAGCAAACTGTTAGTTTACCAGAGGGTAATCATCTTTGTCGGTTACCCATCCGCCGCCTTTTTTTGGTTGATAGCATAGGAGGCTTTCACGATATCTATTAGTGGCCATTTCAGGAATCCAAATTGGAGGTACCTACCATATATAAGGCCTATATAAGGCCTATGTAAGGGAATATCCCTAGAAAGTATGACCTTATATGGTACAGTACCTCCATTTTAGGATCCTGAAATTCCCATTGAATCTATGAATCGTCATGTGTGAAATTTTCCACATTTTGGCTGCTGAAATCTCCGACTCCATTGAACTCCCACATTTCAAGAAGTCAAAGATCCATTCAAATCCATCAAGATCCTATTCTGGTTGGTGGTTTCAAACATGTTTTATTTTTCCCATCATATTGGGAATAATGATCCCAATTGACTTTCATATTTTTCAGAGGGGTGGCTCAACCACCAACCAGTATTTAAACTTCATTCAATTCCATCAGAAATCCCATGGAAAATCCATCTGAATTTCAGATTCCAGTAAATTCCATTCGAACACCATTTATAGATCCCTTACAAAAATCCTTTCAAAAAACACATGAAATCACATCAAATCCGAAAAAAATCACATCAAATCACCATTTTTCCCACGTCAACTTCCGGATCTCCGCGCATTTTCGCAGCGTTTCGCCTTCACGGCGGACGTGGGCCTCGCGCCGCGCCAGGACATCGTCTCGCAGGTGCTCTCGGGGCGCTACGCGCCGCTGCCCGCCTTCCGGGGTGCCGAGCTTGCCGAGGCCGCGAAGCGTTCAGTTGCCTTAAAAGTGGCTGAATTAACTATGGTTTATAGTAGATATTAGTTAATGGGGTTCATAAACCAACTTATAAATGGGGGGCACCACTTTGTAAGTGATGACATGCGATGAGTAGTATACATAAATCACCATTAAATCCCATTAAATCACCATGAAATCCCATTAAACAACCATTGAATCCCATTAAATCGCCATTAAATCCCATTAAACCACCATTGAATCCCATTAAATCACCATTGAAACCCATCAAATCACCATTAAATCCCATTAAATCACCATTGAATCCCATTAAATCACCATTAGATCCCATTAAATCACCATGAAATCCCATTAAATCACCATTAAATCCCATTCAATCACATTAAATCCCATTAAACCACCATTAAATCCCATTAAATCACCATTAAATCCCATTCAATCACAATTAAATCCCATTAAATCACAATTAAATCCCATTAAACAACCATTGATACCCATTAAATCACAATTGAATCCCATTAAATCACCATTGAAACCGTAACCCATTAAATCACCATTAAATCCCATTAAAGCACCATTAAATCACCATTAAATCCCATTAAATCACCATTGAAATCCCATTAAATCACCATTAAATCCCATTAAATCACCGTTAAATCCCATTAAATCACAATTAAATCCCATTAAATCACCATTGAAACCCATCAAATCACCATTAAATCCCATTCAATCGCCAATGATCACCAAGTATATTTCGGATGCACAAATCCCAGTACTATATCCACCATAAACCCAGCAATCAGCCTTAGTAATACCATGTAATGTGTGTCAACACCTCGCTATCATAAAACCAGCTATAAATCCCAGTACATTCCATTTTTTCTTGGTTAAATTCACATCTTTTTCATGGTTTTCAATGGTCCTATGCTTTTCCTATGGTTTTCTGGCATTTTCCTATGCTTTTCCTATGGTTTTCGTATGGTTTGCGGCATTTTCCTATGCTTTTCCTATGCTTTTCGTATAGCTTCTGCCGGAAGTCGCCAACATCTTCCATGGCGGTGGCAGGCGGTGCAGTCTTTGCTGACGCGCGACATGCGGCAGCGGCCCAGTGCCGAGATGCTCCTGCAGCGCTTGGAGACGCTTGGATAAATCATTGATTGTAGGTTAGAAATACTTAATGAATGGTTTCAAGAATCTCAGAGCTAATCATTGATTTAGTAAAACTATTGATTATTGTTAATGGTTTTAGTTTATGAAACATAATAATTAGTTTCAACAATAGTTAATGACCATAATAGTTAATACAGCATTAATGGCCTTTTAGTTTAGTCAGGTAATGGATTCAGCCGCCATGAAATATATAACTATATGGGATTATCTACAATGTGGCCCCCCCGGGCGATAGCTAAGTTGGTGAACATAACTCCAATAACATCCAATAACATCCAATAACTATAGTTTGTGATTCTTATAACTATAATTAGCAGGGTTTCTAAACCAACTTATGTAGGTTAAGAATAGTTATTTAATGAATGAATGCTGTAACAATAGTTAATGGTTATTGAATAATAGTTACAGTAACAATATATGAAACAATAATGGTTGATAGTTACTAATAGTCAATAATTTAATATATAATGAATGGGTTCAATTAGCAAAAAATAATAGTTAATAACCATAAGAACAATGCATTTGAATAATAGTTTATTTTAACTTTTGATTTATTATAGCTATTGATTATTGTTAATGGTCTCAATTTATAAACCATAGTAGTTAATAAGCCATTCGTATTATGTATTAAATCATCTATGAGACCATTTATAGCATAATAGTTAATGTATAATTGGTTAATACCAGTCATTCACCTATCTATGAACAAATCAATCGGTTCCACTTCACCATACTTTACCCAGAGCAATTCGGACTGTCAATGGGAATTTCAGGATCTTAAAATGGAGGTACTGTACCATATAAGGCCATATTTTGTGGGGATATTCCCTTGCATAGCCCTTACATAGGCCTTATATATGGTAGGTACCTCCAATCAATCGGTTCCTGAGCCATGGCCGTTGAGACTGCTGGTTATGACAGAGAGGTGTTAACTCACCAAAATGCTGGGTTTTTCAAGGCTTCAACTCACCATACCTCTGGGTGAGAAATCGATAGTGATGGGTGATTTTCAAGGGTTCAACAGTTGGACATGGGCTTTTTAATGGGATTTGACCAAGAAACATGGTGATTTATTGGGATTTAATGGGATTTACCCTCTGGTAAACATACAAAAAACTGTGGAACATCACCATGTTTAATGGGTTTTTATCAACTATTTCGACTGGGCCATGGCTTCAATAGCTATCTAAGAAATTACCAGAGGGTAGATTCTAGTGAATTATGATTAGTAACAGTAGGGGGAAACCTATCCCAATTGTTGGTGAGTTTCTACGTACCAATGATTATACCATTAAGGATTCGGGGTAACTTTCCCGAATCCATTAATCCTGATGCTAATTGATTGTACCATGAAGGTTTTTGAGTCACTATGTGTAATAGTTTTTCTGTAGTAGTTTTATATTATTGTGACACATAATGTAATAAATTGTGCAATTGAATATAGTGTAATGTACTACCATGAAGGTATGATGTAACAGTTATATGCTAATTGAAATGTCATTATGATTGTGAATACCATTGATGAATATGAATTATGGTTTCTGGTTAATATCATGGGGCTTTATAAACCAACTTATAACTGGGGCATCACTTTGCAAGAACAGGGCTTGAAGGTATATGAACCATTTATCATGAGGATTTGATGGGAATATCTAATGGGATATGATTACGGTGCATAACTGTTGATTAAGCATGATCTAAAAAAAAAAGATTTTTCATGGGGATATCTAGATGAATATTTTCACAAAAATTAATGAGTTCGTCATTTTGGGCTTACTTGGCGGGACTTAATGGGATTTATAGGAGTTGTAAACTATAGTTTTAACTATAGTTTTAAGCATCAACGATATCGAGATTTAAATGCATAGAATTTCTAGAATTGATAAGTTATTGTTGGTTGATGATTGCTTTTTCGCAGTAGATTTTTTTTCGGTGATCCATTCGGAGAAATCCAGTGAACTGTCCGCGAAGACATTTTGAGTGAGTTGTCACCAAGCATAAGTGGAAATCTAAGCAAGTAAAACTGTTGATTTCATTGGGTTTAATGCCACTGACAGTGCTTTTAACCACTGGTGATTTAATGGGAATTATAACATATTATACGTAACCACATACAACACGTTTTTGTTTCACAGTCAATGACCAGTTCGGTGAGTGCTGGGACCAGTTCGCAAAATCCATGGGGTTCCCGTTGGGTTCCCATATGAGGGTACTCCAACTGGGCTATATCCCAGGCAAGGGTGACCTCAGGAGGTTGTTAATTTAACAAAAATCCATAGGAAAATCATAGGAAAACCATGGGAAAATGGGCATTTCATGGGATTTATAGCTGATTTATGATAGCTATTGAAAATGGCCTAGTAGAAATAGTTGATAAAAACCCATTGAAACTGGTGATTTTCCATAGTTTTTTGTATGTTTACCAGAGGGTGCCTGGGAGAACTTGCGCACTTGGCATTTTGCCATGGCTGTTCTCTGTTTGCCGTAGAAACCCAGGGGACCTGCACAGCTGTGTGACCTGCTTAACTATATAAAACTATAGATATCATCTGGGTCAACCTTTGTTAGATACTTTAGTACTTTAATACTGCGCTATCAATGGTAAAAATTATACTGAGCAGTACTGAGCAGCTCAAAAAATTAGATTTGGTTTACTATAACAACATATCAATAGAATCAATACATATCAGAATTATATTGAATTATAATTATAGGGGATATCATGAACTAGTTAAGCGGTAAAGCTAAACCAACAAATATCACCGACCAGCAACTGACATGGTGATTTTTGGCAGTCAACCATCGCTTCCTTCTTAGGTTAAAGCCTCCATATGCATATGCATCCATATTCATCCATATGCTACAGCCTGAAACCTCCAAATTCAATTGAAGTAATCGTTTGATCGTGTTCAGTCATGCCACCAGCCACCATGTCCTGCCAATGTATTGGCCCCTGCGATTGTAACACCGAGCGAACACGAAGATCAAAGAGCTCCGAAGCGAACTCAAAAAGGTCCACAAAAGTACTGAGGGCGGCAAAATCGTTTATCACGCCGAGAAGAGCTGAACTTGAAACTGATATAACTGATCGAACGACTGAAACAGCGAAAAGGGACATTCGCAAAGAATCTGAGCGGTGTGCGCAAAGGAGTTGCAGAGGATTCAGAGTTTACCTTTCTTTTTTGCTGATGGTAGCAGCATCCGCCATTTGCATTCGTGCCTAAACTCTGGCTTGCTTCTTGAACTTCAGCAGGCTTTGAAGATCTTTGAAGCCTTCCCATCAGGACTTTTGCATCAAAGCCCATCAGCGCGCAGTTTCAGGATGTACTTTATTGTGTTTCTTGGTCATAATATGTCATAATTTCCAAGAAGTGCAAAAAAAAGCGAAAAAAACGGAAAACTGACAATATTTTCATGTATATGAATAATTACCAATAAATATATATATATACGTTTCCCACAATCCCGTCCAACAACCTCTCTCAGAACGCTCGTTTTCCCCAGGAAGCTGGGCAAGATCCGGCGGCAAAAGGTGGAAGAGCTGTCACTGGGACCAGCAGAAATACGGCGACTTTATATGGGTTTTAAAGGGGTGCAGAATTGAGTGTAACTAGCAACCAACCACCAATATATGGTATGACATGATATAATTAAATGATATATGATATAGGTTGAACCACGAAGCATTAAGAAAATGATGATTGAAACAACAAACATTATGGTCATCTAATGTGGTATATGTATTTCATGGCGATATACCACCAAAAAATCTGATATTTGGGTTTGTCTGAAAATGTGGTACCCCTCAGAATTTGTTTATGGTCATTGGAGAGGCATACTCCAGTTTTCAGACCCATTGCAGGCATAGACGGTAGGATCTTCCACTAGAGGGTTAGTGATATGCTTTGTCTATGAGAATAAGGACTTTACCATCACTTAAATGCTCAACATGCGGATATCATTGATGATTGATACTTGATTAATGGTTGATAAGTCGATACCCTGGGTTGACCTGAAACGAATATTAGCCAACAATGAAATTAGCCAACAATGCATGTGTTGTATGGGTATAAATACCCACCTGGTTGTTGTTGTTGTTGCTGTTGCTGCTGTTGCTGTTGCTGTTGCTGTGGTTGTCGTTGTTGTCGTTGTTGTCGTTGTCGTTGTGGTTGTTGTTGTTGTTGTTGTCGTCGTTGTCGTTGTTGTCGTTGTTGTTGTTGTTGTTAATGTTTTGTTTTGCTATTATAATTGTGGTGTTGAATGACTGAACATGGGGATGTCATAGATCATGTTTGGTTTATGGATGATTCACTAGCTTGCCCATCACATCCCATCACACATTGTGATTCGACAATTACCCTCTGGTTATGTCAAAATAGCTATTGAGAATGGTGATTTATAGTGGATTTACCCATTGAACATTGTGATTTTTGTTGATAGTTATGTTACCAGAGGGTAAATATGATTGTAAGAACATAGGTGGGGAAACCGTGGAATATCGATGGAATATCGAGCAAACCAAGCGAAAACTCGCATGGTTTTCACCACCTTCGTCCAACGACGTGCTTCCCGGCCTTGCCGGCACCGGCGAGGCCAAAGAAGGTCGAAACACCACCTGACAAGGACTGGATCATCCATTGGGGATCAACCACTGACGGCACTGATGGGACGATCCGATCAGGGTAATGGTACTACAGGTCCGCAACAGCATTTCCTGGGAATTTTCGGACTGTGAAATATTTATTAGTTAAGAACTGGAAGAATGAACATATCTAATATTTTTAATTGGTCATCTATGTCGTTCTATAAGAAAAAAGAGATGTATGTTTAAATTACTACTGTAACTTACCAGAGGGCACCTGATGTTTCTCCCTGAATGTGTCTGAAAAGAACATGGTTTGGGGTTTCCGCCATTGAAAGCGTAGTTCTGCGGTGAGTTTAGACCAAACGTGATATTTTTTTTGCTCAACGTCGGAATCCCAAAGAAAAGGAAAAGGTTGGCCGACCAAACTGTTTGATTCATTTGAATCTTGTTGAGTCATATCCCACATGCTCCATGTGTGGAATATTTACCAACATTTGTCGAACAAAATCACCCAGTCATGTAGGTCATTATACCAGCACCATGGAGCATCTGGGTATTGATTCATGTTGATTCCATGATGCAGACTGTACCGGAAACTATTTTTATGTTTAATTTTGTTGATGTTTGTTGGCGAGGTGTCTTGTGCCTATATAGTTTCACTCTAATTATATATATATGGGGGTTTCTTAAATGAAGGTACCCAACAATGGATGGTTTATAATGGAAAATCCTATTGAAATGGATGATTTTTGGGTTACCGCCAATTCAGGAAACCTCCATATTATATTTTTATATATATACAGTAAATAGTAGTTGGTCAAATGGTCGCAAGATGTCGCAAGTATGGCTCGAGATCATTGTACTGAGAGCAATTCGTTGACAATAGTTTGGATTGGAGTTTACCTTTGATCTTTCCTGGAATGCTTCGAGTTAACATATCGTTCCCGAGTGGTTCTGGGAAAACTCTTCTACTCCCTGAACACTCCAAAGTAGGGGACTTGAAGCTTTTGGCCCAAAAAACTTTGGGCAAGAGCTTCCTGAAACTGGTCTGTGCGGATGGACATGTCCTGTCTAACCCCGAGGAATCTTTGCAAGCTGCAGGAGTACAAGAAGGACACGACTTGATGGCTGTAGTGCAGCAAAGCCAAATAGCTGCTTCTCACAGATCATTTGCTTTGTGGTGCTGTGGAGGCAACAGAGTGGCTGCCTGGGGTGATCCACGCCGTGGTGGTGACTGCTCGGCAGTTCAGGATCAGCTGAGGAATGTGCAACAATTGCAGGCCACAGCAGATGGCGCATATGCTGCGATCTTGGTCGATGGATCCGTGGTTGCCTGGGGCCATCCAGAGTGGGGTGGCAACTGCTGCGTTGTTCAAGATCAGCTTAGGGATGTGCAGGAAATTCAGGCCACAAGTAGGGCATTTGCCGCAATCTTGGCCGATGGATCCATAGTTACCTGGGGCTATCCACGCCGGGGTGGTGACTGCTCGGCAGTTCAAGATCAGCTGAGGAATGTGCAGCAGATTCAGGCGACAAGTGGCGCTTTTGCTGCGATCTTGGCCGATGGATCAGTAGTCAGCTGGGGCGATCCAGACCGTGGTGCTGACTGCTCTGCAGTGCGAGATCAGCTCAAGCAAGTGCAACAAATTCAGGCTACAGCTTTTGCATTTGCTGCGATCTTGGTCGATGGATCCGTAGTTGCCTGGGGCAATCCAGGCTGGGGTGGCAACTGCTGCGTTGTTCAAGATCAGCTTAGGGATGTGCAGGAAATTCAAGCCACAAATAGGGCATTTGCCGCCATCTTGGCCGATGGATCCGTGGTTGCTTGGGGCGATCCAAACAGCGGTGGCGATTGCTCCGCAGTTCAGGATCAGCTGAGGAATGTCAAGCAAATTCAGGCCACAAAATCGGCCTTTGCCGTGGTTTTGGCCTGTGGATCCGTGGTTGCCTGGGGCGATTCAGGTCGCGGTGGTGATTGCTCAGTAGTGCAAGATCAGCTGAGGAATGTGCAGCAAATTCAGGCCACAGCAAATGGCGCATTTGCGGCGATCTTGGTCGATGGATCCGTGGTTGCTTGGGGGGATGGTGGCGACTGCTCAGCAGTTCGAGATCAGCTGAGACATGTTCAACAAATTCAGGGCACATATGCGGCTTTTGCCGCCGTCTTGGTCGATGGATCTGTAGTTGCATGGGGCCATCCAGACTGGGGTGGTGACTGCTCCGCAGTTCAAGATCAACTGAGGGATGTGCAGGAAATTCAAGCCACAACTAGGGCATTTGCGGCGATCTTGGCCGATGGATCCGTGGTTGCCTGGGGTCCGTCAGCTTACGGCGGTGACTACTCAAAAGTTCAGGATGAGCTCCAATATTTGTAGGCATTGGCTGTCAAGAAGCGTCTGAAGCATCTGCAGTGTGCTTCATGTTGAAGGAGTACACGGTGTGATGTCCAGTGGGGTCGCTCATCCTATAATGATCCTAATGAGATCCGAACAATGTGCCCTGATTTTTCGGGTCAAAAGACTGGCTTGTTCGACCACTACCATGTGGCCGCCCAGACCGCCGTCAGCTCAGCTTGTTAAGATAAGAATTGTAGGTTAACCATGGTTAACCAGGGTTTATGTTTATTTTCTAGCCATAGTTGGATGGGTATATAATATAATATAATATGATATAACATAATATAATATAATTTTATATTATATTATATTATGTTATTTTATATTATATCATATTATAATATATCATATATATATCATATATATATTTTAATATACATTATAATATATATATATATACATATGTGTATACACACCAATTTGTAACATATTAACATCTTGTAACTGGGGAAGTATGCCCTTGTAGAGTGAGTCATGGCTCCAGCCATGAGTGGAGCCTTTAACTGGTTGGATCCGTAGGGCTAAATCCATTTTTTTCTATGGTGAAAGCCTTAAATCTCCGGCTGGTGGTTTGGAACATGTTTCATTTTTCCATATATTGGGAATAATAATCCCAACTGATTAATATTTTTCAGAGGGGTTGAAACCACCAACCAGTTAAGCTCTTGTCAAATCCGTAGAATCCTTACCCGTACCCAAAACACTAGTTTTGAAATTGCATCAAATTGTGGAATGTTTCGTTGGCTTTTCCCTGAGTTGTACCATAAAACGCGACATTGGGAAGCCCACCCGAGCACCCTCATAGTTATATACTCAATTGGTATAAATAACTATTGAACCGCATTAAAGCACTATGTTTGCATATTTTTGCTCATTAAATCTCACATTTGTAGCTACATACCGGGTCCTTCAGAAGAAACAGCCATCCTGTCAAACTCATTGCGAAGAAACTTGCATACCCCCTTTCCCCCAGTTCAATGTTGTTATATCGCTTTGCTTGGAAAGGCCTTCAAAAAAACAGCCATTTCGGTTCGGATGCCGGCATGCATTGGGCAACAACATTGATCAAGGGGGCACGGGGGATCAGGTGTGATATGACCACATGTAGGAGGATGGCTGTTTTTTTTGAAGAACTCGGTATTCCCATAGTATCCTACCCAGATGCTCCATGTATGGTATATTTACCTACATTTGGGTGATGTTTGGGGTACATGTTGATACATATTCCAGAACCACGGAGCATTTGGGTGGAAACCAAGATATAATAACCATAACTCCAAAAAATACTGTATACACACTACAGCTCCAGACACCGAGACTGAGACTGTATTTGAAGGGGTTTAACTTGGGGGTCTGTTTACACCTTCTCAGAGGGTATTTGGAGCACTAGGGACAGTTATATGTATATATATATATATAGGACAGTCGGACAGTTACATATATATATATACATACACATAAACATATTTTTTAACTACTTATTAGTGAGACTGCCCAAGTACAGCCCCAGTTTTACCGACCTTTCACCTGACCTCTGGCCGACTAATGCCGCGGCTGCGCGTGCAAGCTGCGCATTCGCTAGGAGAACCGTTCCCCACCTAGCGAAGAGCAGGTGGGGCAGGGACCAAAAATGGGGAGGTACAATGCGGGGACCCCAAGATAGCTAAAATGGTTTATAAGCCCTATTAACCATAGTTATAAGTACCATAAACCATAGTTAACCTAGTTATGTTCACCAACTTAGCTATGTAGGGGGGGCCACTTTGTAGAACCATGGGTTTTTGACTTGGGTTTATGGTAGATCTATCTATGGTTAAAATTGTTAAATATTGGCAAATATTGATAGATGTATGGGTCAACATGGGTCAATATTGGTTAATGGGTTGTTTTATTTTAACATTTTGACAACATACGAATAAGTACGAATAACTGAGGGTGTATGAGGGATATGACAGTACTTGAGGGTGTAGTTGGGGATATGAATGGGTATAACTCCGTTAGGTGACAGGATGCCTCATAAGTTTGGAAAAAATAACTGGAAGTGCAATTCCAAGAAGAAGATGATGATTTAATGGGGCAGTGTCAAAAAGCCATTGGTTTATTGTTGATATAATCTAGGTCTTAGATAGTGTGATCCTTTAGTCTTTCGGTATCAATGGGATTATCTACTAACCAACTACTGTAAGTTTTTTTTTGCATGATATCTAAAATTGGCACTGTAATGGTCATTAAAGGGAATCTTTAATGGAATATGAATGGGATTCAACCAACAAGCGATGTCAAGAAACCCATTGGTCGTCAAAGTCGATGTTAAAATTTAACCTGTTGAAAAGGGATCAGCAAATAACTCACTATTACATGTGGAACATGTTAGAATTCACTATCCACAAATAATATCCACATGGTTTACCTATTGGAAGAGCTACAAAGAAAGTAGTAGAACCAGTTATGCAGGGTCCACTAAAACAACTACTACAACTTTGAACTGGCTTCCAGCCACCGTCTTCGCCGAAGCCATGGGTAAGGAGATGACGCAAAAGGATTGGGAGGACCAGGTGAAGAGCTTCAGGAAGTATGAGGCGGTGAAGTTACTGGCTAAAGGAGGAATGGGAGCAGCCTTCCGGGTCACTAGTCGGCGGGACTTCAGCGACCGAGCCTTGAAATTGGCTCTTGGGGAGCGTGAGGAGTACCTTGAGGAGGAGGGGGGGCACCCCAAATCATCCAAGCCATGGATGACCATTTTTCTTGGATAAATCATATGATAAAATCAGCATGTGAAATCCCAATTAAATGGAGATTTCCAATCCATGGGGGTACCCGAATTCATCATCCAAGTATTGAATCCCCTCAGCCAAGAAATCCTTCCTGGTTGGGGAGCGATGAAACAATGCCATGTCCTGGAGGAAGATCTAGGAACCACGAGTTTCCGGGGCCAGTTTGGAGTGATGTTTTTCAGAGTGGGTAAACACTTGAGCTATGAACATTTTATACCCTGAGTGGTTGCTTAGTATAGGGAGTTACATCACCTAATTTCTTGGTGATTATGATAATCCATAGTAGGGAAACGACCTATCAACAAACTAGTATTATGGAATGACAGGGGATTTGGAACGCTGCTCACTTATAAAATGATGGGTTAAGGATTTTGATGGTTGATGACATCGAAGGCCACGGATGAATCGTGGTGGTTTTCGGAATTCCTTGGGGGCACACGCAGCAATACTATTACCCTCTGGTTATGTCAAAATAGCTACTGAAAATGGCCATAGAAATAGTGGATTTTCCCATTAAAAATGGTGATTTTCCATAGTTATGTTAGTTTACCAGAGGGTACCAGTACAGAAAAAACAGGGAGTATGCTGTCGGTGCGACAGACCAATGAACATAGAGACGCTTGTTCAACAATGCTTGCATTTTATGTCCATCTCATCTCCGTAGTTAAATCCCCAATGTTCGCATCTTGGCAAATTTCCCCTTAACAGATCAAACCCACACAACCATCAACATGTAATTATTGGATCATATTATCATATTGGATCTATGTTTGTTGATGTCATGTGAAATCCCACCTGGACCCTTTGGTAAACTAATATATCTATGGAAATTCACAATCTTTAATAGGTAAATCAACTATAAATGAGCCATTTTCAATAGCTATGTTAAATCAGCTATAAATCCCATGAAATGCCCATTTTCCTATGGTTTTCCTATGAATTTCCTGTGGTTTTTGTTAATTTACCAGAGGGTATTGAACGACTTCCGCACTGGCAACGTCAACTCCTGCTCCACAGGTGGTCAGGGTTCGGAGAAGACCCACCTCTGCACCACAGGCGCAGCCTCAACCATTACGCCTGCCTTTCAAGCGAAAATTACTTTAAATAGTGATTGACCCTCTGGTTATTTAACCTAGCCATGGTATAGATCCCCCAAATAAATGGAGGTTTATAGTTGGGAAAATCGTCTATAAATGGGCCATGGTTTCCATGGCTATGTTAAATAACCAGATGGTAGTGATTGAAAATTATATCTGATTAGATATTAGTCTGTTGGTTACAAAACACTCTTAACATCCATGAACCATAGATATTGAGAAAAATTGTACCATTCAACATGCCCATGGCTCGTTGTTTGGCAATTTCCCAGCGGCCATGTTTTACATGACACCCTTGCGAGCGGGTTGAGCCAGTTGTTGGAGTTCAGGCACGATCTGACACAGACCATTCAGAACAAACATAACTTGGATTTATCATGAACATATCTATAGTTAATGGATTTAATGGGTGTTAATGGTTAATGGTTTATGGTATATGGATATGGTTTTTCTGGATGTTAACATAACTTGGGTTTATGGTGCAATGCGGGGCCCCGTTTACGATAGCGTTCAGTTGGTGAACAAAACTCCAATTTCACTATGGTTTATGATACTTATTACTACAGTTAATATATGTTAATATTATAAGTAGTATAGTTTTGTATACTAACATAGTTAGTAATGTATCATACACCACAATATTATTTCTATGGTTAGTATAGTTAGTAGGGTTTATAAACCAATAAACTAATCACGTTTGGGGGCCCCACATGGTGGACATATCTATGGTCACATATAACTTGACCATACATATTGGGAGTAGAACCCATGGTTTTTGACTTGGGTTTATGGTAGATATATCTAATGGTTAATGGATGTTAATGATTGTGAAAATGGGTGTTTTCTAACCAACAGACTAAGAACTTACCACTTATAACTTACAACTTAGAATTAGGACAGCACTTGAGGGTGCAGTTGGGGATATGAATTGATATCACCAAGGTCATATGGGTATGGGTCACCATTTTTTATTGCAATATGTTGGGGAATAACCATCCATTAATCTATGACTGTACCTAGGACACGTTATGCGGTTTGACCCATGAGAATATTCTATAAGTTGGGAGCATGATATACGCACTGTAACTATGGTTATCTATCCACTTATAAGTGGAACTGCAGCCCCAAGTAAGCATTCTCAGCTTCTACTATGGGATTGCATTCCAAAGAAGTAGACATTTTGGACTACTGAGACAGAAAACATTTAGAGCTGGTACAGGTCCAGGATGGGGGCTTAACTATGGTTTGTGGTAGATATACTGTAACTATAGTATTCATTGGGTTTATAAACCAACGTTCACATCACTGGGGGGCACCATCCTGTATCGGTCAGAATGTTCACCGTTCACCTCCGAAAATGGATGGTTCAATACTGACCAAATTTCTCGGTCGGTTCTGCAAGGTTGGTTCAAGGTTGTTACCTAGAAAATCGATGGTTCAATACCATGCCCTTTGGGCATGATTCCAGTGGGGAGTGGAATCACGCTGCTAGAGTTTCGAAAAATCGCCAGTTCTACAAGATGTCGCCAGTTATAGGTTCCCATTTGATCCTGATGTGTTCAGCCCATGAGGTGCGACCCAAAGTGCAGACGCCTTACCCTGGAGGTTCCGTTCAGAAACTGGGAGATGTGGTGACAGTTGAGAGGTGACAGTTGAAACTGGTTGATGATTGTGTTCTGTGTTACCCTCTGGTTATTTAACAGTTTGCCATGGAAAATCCCCATTTTTAAGAACTGTAAACCATCTATTTCTATGGGCCATCTATACCATGGCTATGTTAGTCATAACCAGAGGGTATGACTCAACCAGGAATTTAGACGTGATTTCTATATCCTCAAGCCTGGTTTCGTAGGTATTTAGTGAATTTTAGTGGCCATATGACTCAAGTGTTATGATTTGCTTATCAACATTGTTCAATTATCAATCATTTTTTTTCGGATCAACTCTCGTTGATTAGTTGCTTTATCAGTGATTTAACCATAATTGACAAGTGATGGGTTGCTAGTTCATCATACAAGCTGGTGGCCCCAGTTCTCTTTGTTTGGTGTATAAATTAACCTGACTATGTATAGATAAACATAATTGTTCAATCACTATAAACTATGGCAACTATGGTGAACCTAAAGTTATGAACCAACATAGCTAAGTAACTAATGGGGCACTACCTTAAAGTACTGAAGAAACAATGATAAGAATCAACCATCACAATGTTTTTCAATAGTCCTTGTGGTGAGTAAGCAATAAAAATAAGCTGTTAGGTTCTTAGTATATGTTCCAAATTCATCCAAATTCAAGAAAAATTGGGTAGGGCGAAGAATTGTGAGGATATCAACAAGGTGGTGCCCCCCAAGTTATGTTTGTTGGTTTATAATCCCATTAACTAGTTCGATATATCTACCATAAGTCTAAACGTGAAATTAGAGTTATGTTCACCAACTTAGCTATCGACCGGGGGCACCACCTTGAAGGATATCAGGGCAATAAGCAACAATAAGTGCTGATTTTGTGAGTGACCTAATCCCGTAGAAAAGAAATTCTCACCTACAAAAAGGTGCTTGTTGTTCCCATAATTTCAGTACTTCTACCATGTGTTTTCAGGGGTATTTGCAGGGTCTAGGTCCAGGTAGATGTAATATGAATAATTATCCACTATATAATATAGATTATTACAAATTATAGTATCTTAGAGATAAGGGGACAATAGTGGACATACATCACTCGCGGGCCTACTGTAACTTGGGGGATTTCACCCAGCAGATCACCAGGGTAAGTCGCATGGTCTGTATATATGGAGAGGCGTGATACCGAAGCAACTCAAAAACTCAAGTGTTTGGTATAGGGTATTTACAATGTGGGGCCCCGTTTACGATAGCGTTCAGTTGGTGAACATAACTCCAGTAACTATGATTTATGGTACGCAAATAACCATAGTATTCATGGGGTTTACAAATCAATATATGACGTTTGGGGGCCCCACATTGTAGGATGATCCCAGAACTGTGTCGAATTGCTGAGTGACAGGGTGCTTTCACTTCGAAGATGTTTTTGGGGCGAGATATATACCCCAGTTCCTACCACCCCCATAGTTGTAGCTAAGTTGGCTTATAAATCCAATAACTCGGGTTTATGAGACATATATCATCATGTGGGGAGGTTTCCTAAAATAGGGCTACCCCCAAATCATCCACTTCTAGATGGGATTTTCCATTATAAGCCATCCATTTTGGGGTACCTCCATTTTGGGGAACCCCCACATATCTGTAGTTTTCTTTTGTATGGGTGTGATAAAGCAACGTTCACGTCACTTGGCACCACCTTGTAACAACAACTCGCCCCGGCGATCGTTCCGGTATGACAATGTCAAGCGGCTGTTGAGGAAGTCGGTCGTTTTTAACACGGCCACCTGGGTGTATCAACCAACCTATGACTATTTATATATCTATATATTCACATACATATAGGTATCTATAGATGATAGGTGTATCATATATATATATATGCCCAGATTGCTTTATTGATTTCCGGTTGACAAGTAAGGAGCTTCTGCTGATCCGCCAGGTTTAGAAAGGGTAATTCCTCCTAGCTTGGACGGTGATCCAAGAGCCAACTCTTTCACAACGACCTCAATGAACCTGAAACCGACTTAGCTCACTAAAAATCCCATTAAATCCAATTCACCATTAAATCAACATTATAGATCCCATCAATAACCCCACTGAATCATTTTTTCATCCGAAAAATCCCGCGACAAATCAGCTGAAAATCATGAAATCACCAACGAAATCCCACTAAAAAAACCATGCCTTGCCATCAGACCTCGTTCCCCCGGACGACGCCGGCAACGGTGGCGTGAAGCCGGCCGCGGGACGACGGGAGGAGCGCTGGGAGCAGCGCCGACAGGCGGGGGTCCACGGGGCCGCTTGGCGGTGCCGAAACATGGTTTGATTTAAGGGAATTTCATGGGATTTTAGTGAGTTTCTATAGGATCTTGAAGTTTTAATTGTGATTTATAGGGTGTCTATAGGATTTTGAAGATCTTGTAGGATTTCATAGGATTTAAGAATGGACTTCAGGGTGATTTGACAAACCAAAATGGTGATTGAATGGGATTGAACGGGGTATTTGATGGAATACCCTCTGGTAATCAAACGTGGCTAGCCGGGAAATCATGTCTAAATGATGGTTTTAACATGTTTATAGCTGGGAAACATGATCTATAAAAAGGGTGATTTTCCATGCCATGTTTGATTACCTGAGGGCAAACAAAGGATTGATGCAGATAGTGGGAACAAAAATCAATCATTTACTTGAGGACTCAATGGTGTTTTGATGGTGATTCCATTGCAACTATTTAGGGATATACTGAGGTGACTTGGGTTATAATAAGGTATGTCCATTTGGTTAAAACAATCAGGGGATTCTATCACGTCAAGCTTTTCGTTTGCTTTTCATTCAGGTTTCTGAAGAGGAGGATAATAGAAGATATTAAAACCACATTAAAGTCATCAAAAAAATCTTGAATTTGGCTTCCTAGAGGGATTCCGGTGTTATAACAATAGAACATATTCAGGCGAGTTTCAGTATCGTTTTGGCATCGGGACTTTGGTGGATGAAGTCAAGAGGCTTTTGGTGGGCTTGTAGCAGGGGATTATATGGCTTACGTGGGGATTATAATGCTGTATAATCATGGGGATGATGGATTGTGAATACCATTTTATGATTATTAATTTAAAAACTATAATTCTGGTTCTTGGGGATTATGGATTACATATGATTAAATGGTACAGAAATGGCACCCCCTGTAACCATTTTTTTTTAATGGGCTTATAGCTAGCTGGGATAGTCCAAAGCCGCGCCCCGACAAATAATTCCCAAATATTTCGAATACTTGAAACTTATATTAAATAGCATAATTTAATATAGTATGATGATATATATATATAAATACATTTTATTAATACAGTTAGTTATATAACATTGTACTGTATAATGTTTATATAATTATGTAATTTGATATAATGTAATATATGTTTACATAGTTGATTATACTATAATAAAATATAGTATAGTATAGTTTGGTATGGTATGATATAGCATATCATAGCGAGTATATAGTAGTATACTATGGTATAGTATGGTACAGTATAACACAATATTACATAACATAACATCATATCATAGTTCCTTGATCTCTGGAGTATGTGGACCCACTAGGTGATGCTTTAGGATAAACGTTGACATCAAACCCATGGTGGGTTTTCCACTGTAAACGTTTAAAAAGGAGAGTAATCTTAAAAAAGTGATAAACCAAACCAAACAAACTATAGTGAACTTGCATGAACGTGCAGGGTGTGTAAGATTTAAGCCATGGTTTGGAATTTCATTGGCCATTTTTTATGTCCACCGGGTCGACCGGGTCGACCGGTCATTTGACACGCTAAGCCGCTAGGCGCACGTGCCACAGCTGTCAGGGCCTCGGTGGATGCTCCCCACACCTGGGTTGCAAAACAGCAACAAAAAAAAAAGCAAGGAATCTACAATGGCCATGTCAACTTTGAATTACCCTCTGGTAAACTAACAGTTCGCGAACTGGAAAATCACCATGTTTAATGGGTAAATCAACTATAAAAGGACCATTTTCAATAGCTATGTTAAATTACCAGAGGGTAATTACTTGGGAAATTGCGATAATGTGGGAAAAACAATGTCATACACCACCCATGATTGGGAATGGTTCATACCACCTATGAAAATGGTGATGACTGGGGGATGGTTTATTAGTGTTTTACCCACAAAATCGAACTGAATTCAAACAACAAAGATGATATGCGATATCCAGGACCAGCCAGAATAGGAAGATCATGGGATATATTCTTGGGAGAAACATTACAACTTCACAGCGAGCTCACACCAACCAAAACTCTCTCCGGTAATGAAACATGGCAATGGGAAATAGCCTATAAATGGAGCTTTTTATCCCTAAAGCTTGGAGCTTTGGTCAGGATCGTCATGATCATGCTGTGGGTTCGGCGAAAGCACCGGGATCGGAAAACAAGCGCAGGGATCCATCAAACGAATCAAAGTAACGGATCGTCAGAGCATGATGGGATCAATGGTGGCATTGACGGAGAAGGAGCAGAAGACGAGTTCCACGCTGACAGCGATGACGACATAGCCACGGAACTGATTTTGGAAGTCATCTATATGCAAATAAATGATTCATTTTCCATATAATCCAAAAGACATGGGTAGTTTTCACCAGGATGAGTCATTGCCTTGCTGTAATCAAACATGCCTTGCTGGACACGGATATATGTTTTTCAGGTAGTCATTACAGGGTCAGCCAACAAAATCAAAGCTGAGCCCTGGTCTTCTTAGTGTGGAGAGTACCTTTGAAACAGCACATCATTAGCTTTTGGGATCAGAGCGTTCCAGGATTGACCTGCGATTTGGTTGGTGGGTTTATCATTTTTGTGTCAGTATTTTTTCGTAAGCAGTGGGATGTTTCCAGCCATTTCTTGTTTCCAATCAGGATCAGTTTCTGTACGGCCCAGTGTCGCAGAAATTTCACTTACACTCAAGTCTGATTTATCATGCCCACACTATATTGTTGCTTGTTTCCCAAGTTGCTGGGTAGAAACCATCCTTTTTGTGCTGGTTTAACGCAATTTTGTTGCTGAAATCGTGGTGTCTGTCAGTTACCACTTCCCAGTTGTTCTGCTTAAATAAGCTAAAAGTATCTAAAAGTCATGTTTTTGTTCATAAATCAGTAGTTTGGATTAGTTTCGCTGGTTTAAGCTCTTCAATCATGTTATATAAATCTCTAAATCTCCGATTTTGCTGGTGGATGTGCATGAAATTGCTGGTTAAACATGTTATTGTATGTTTTCCTATGGTACTGTAGAAAAATGGAGTTTCCAATCCATGGGGATACCCCTACCATCATCCATGTTTTTCCGGATTTCCATCAATTGGGGATCCCCAATTTATCCCTATGGATCCAAACACTTCCTCAGAAGATACTTAACTCCCAAATCATACCCCAAACACTTCCTAAGAAGGTACTTGGATCCATAGGGTATGGAAACCTCCATATCTTTCTTGCGTCTGCCGGCCTTCGAACGCCGAGGTATGCGAAGGAGAAGTTGCAAGGCAGACCTTCGAGTGTGGGAGACTTTACGCATCGTGAGCAGCCTGGCACATGACTTAGTCATTACCCTCCAACGACTAGCCTCTGGTTATGCCAAATGGTGATTTAATGGTGATTTCATGGGATAAAATTGTGATTTCATGGGATAAAATGGTGATTAAATGGGTTTTATGTGGATGTACCCCTCCAATGGTGGTGATTAATGGCTAATAGTGAATTAATGGTTAACAATGGTTAATTAATATATAATGGTTAATGATTGTCAGTAATGGTTAGTAATTAGTGGTGATTGATGGAATAGATCCTCTGGTAATTTGTTACATAGCTATTGAAGCCATGGCCGTTGATAGATGAATTAGCCATTAAACATGTTGATTATCCAGTTCGCGAACTGTTAGTTTACCAGAGGGTATCCAAAAATGGTGAGTTTATTGGAATTTAGTGGTGTCTAATGGGGATATACTATATACCCGCCGCTAATCAAGCATGGTTTGCTTGTCCATCATTATCCCATCACTACAACTGGAGGATAACCCAGTTGTTTGTTGATTTTGTTGGTTTAATTTCGCTCAATTAACTACCACAAAGCCAAAAGTTAGGGTACCTATGTTTGCCAATTTAGCCAATTATAGCTAACTCAATTCTATTAACTCGAACCAGATGCAGCATTTTTTCCGCTAAATATCAACAAATCGCGAGCCCCCGCAGCCTGGGGCACTTCATCCATCCCAAGCAGTGTTTTGTCAGACATCCCACTCGGACGAAAAGTCCGTGCTTCATCCCAGTGGTTTCATTTATAACCCCGGTTGGACTACGTGTGGCGCCCATTGATGACCCATTTTGAGACATCACATCCCCAAAAAATGAAGCGTGCACTGCCAAACTACTGGGCAACCTCTTTTTTGTAGGTGTATGATTCATATGGGATGATTATTCGCCTGTACCCTCTGGTAATTTGTTACATAGCTATTGAAGATGGCACATAGAAATAGTTGATTTACCAAACTTAAAGATGGTGATTTTCCATAGCGAACTGTTAGTTTCCCAGAGGGTAACCGTTATAAGTGGACAAAGCTTGCCTAGACCATTTGATGACTGGTGAACTAAGCTACTTACTAAATGGGATGAATTACGACTTCGTAGTCTTCATGGGTGAATCATTCGACCGACGAACTCACATCTTTCGCGGGTAAAAAACATGGGGCCTCAGCTTGTACATGGCCATCCCCTCAGTAACTAAATTACCCCTATTTATACCCTTTGGTAAAATGGTTAATAATGGTTAATCTATATATATATAATGGTTAATGATTGTCAGTAATGGTTAGTATTGGTGCTGATTGATGGAATTATATATCCAGTATACTTTACCCTCTGGCATTTTATAATTTATTACGTAGCTATTGAAAATACACCATTTATAATTGATTTACCTATTCAAAATGGTGATTTTCTATAGCTATGTTCGTTTACCAGAGGGTAATACATCTTGATACTTGGATATATACTTGGATTATGACCATTGAAACTATTATAAGGTCATTATTGTTATAACTATTTTGACTTTTATGACTATGTTGTCAATATTACTATGTATAACGTTTATAACTATCAAAACTAAATGTGACAGTTATAGCTATTGTAACTATTGTCCTAAAACTATTTCTACCTATTATCACTCTTGTTACCCTTGGATGATCACTATTGTACCTAATGTAATTACTAGAACTACAACAATAACCAAATTATTATCCACTCTTACATGTTGCATCATGTTGCTATTATGTAACCATAAATATAACCCAAGTGTTAGTACGTTAAGATATATACTATATAGCATTATAACCTATTTACTTCTAAAAACAATTATACACTTGTAATTTCTCCATATCCATTCGTTTCCTTAAATAGGGGTCATCCCCAAATCATCTATTTTTATAGGAATTTCAATGAAATAAATCATCCAGCTATTGGGGATCCCCCATGACTATGGAATTTTCCAATAATGTAACTGGAAATATTTCTGCAGATCCATCCTAGACACCGCTGATGATCATAACTATGATAACTATACTTTAGTAACTATAGTATTATAAAATGAGTGTACTAATGAATTATAGTTATAGTAGTTATATATTGGTTATTATAAGTTTATAACGATTTATCATTGCATATTTACAACATTTTACACCATTATATGTATACTTCACACATCTTGATACTTGGATAAGTATTCTCACCATTAATTATATATATACACGTATCATTATTAGTCTTTCCACAGCATTTATGATATTTATGTCACTCTTGAATTATAAGTCCGTAATAAGTACCATTATCTATCCATATCTTTCCACTATATTTGACTAATTACTCACGACGTTTCTGTCACATTTAGACCGGATTATAACTATTGTAACCATGAATTGTAACTACCATTTCAGATGTTCATCCACTATTTCATCTAACCCAGGTACCATCTGGTTATTTAACAGTTTGCCAGGGAAAATCCAGCCATTTTTCAGTTCGGTAAACCATCTATTTCGATTAGGGCCATCGAAAAACCATGGCTATGTTAGTCATAACCTCAGGGTAACCCAGATAATAGTAACACTACCATTATAAAAATCGTCTAAGCTTGGATATTATCCAGATGTGGTAGTTCATGGGATCCGATTTCATCCACTGTGTCAGAAAAAGTTCCGTTTTTGTGACTATATAATGTCCACTAGCATTATGCCCACTAAATAGTGAATAGAATGAATCCAAAGTATCATCATATTGTTTGAATGACTATTATAAAAGTTATGCGCCATCCAATAGTGGTTACCCACGGGATAATGAAAACACATTTCATCCACTATTTCAATGACTAAGCATTCACAAGACATACCCTCTGGTAAACTAACATAGCTATGGACAATCACCATCTTTAAGTTCGCTAAATCAACTATTTCTATGGGCCATCTATTCAATAGCTAAGTGTCAGAAATTACCAGGAGGGTATATTCCATCAATCACCATTACTAACCATTACTGATAATCATTAACCATTATATATATATCTGTCTTTTGCAGACTATGAAGCCCCATTTTGGACTTTTGCCAGATGCAGCTTCAGAGGCTACCATCGCCTGGCGTGCTGCAGTTAACTCCCGCCCAGCAATCAAATCCGGGATGTCAGCCCCAAAAGACGTTATTGAAGCGTTCGCATCCGGCAGAGTGGAGAAAGCGAGTGATATCTGGGACACATTCAGGCCGAAAGTGTTCAAGCCTGTAGACAAGGCTGATACGGTACAAATGATGTTTGTAACGATGGCTGTCAACAGGAACGCCCTGACCAACTTGACCTTCGCCGACGCATCGGCAGTGTCGGCCATGCTGATCATGGGCCTTTCGTCTGGCCTCATGGCCAAGGAGCAGTTCAAAGTCGATAGTTCGCCAATCTTGCCGGACCACTGTGATAAAATTGTCGAACAATGGATGCTCTACCTGCTCGAAAGCTCTACAGTAGAGTACAACGAAGAGGAGAAGAAGAAGATGAAAGAGTACATGGCCTCTGTACTAGGATGGCCCCGGGGAGTTAGAGAATATATAATGGATTTATATTTATCATAAGATGTTTAGAAGTACAGTTATAACTTGTGTAACTGGTCTAAGTACATGCTAAGTTAATGGTTTGGAAGCCCCTGACTTAGCTACAACTTAGCTACTTATAAGTTCATGAGTACTAAAGTATGGGTAACTTAGCATAGACTTAGCTCATACTTAGGTTAGTTAGTCATATTGTATGTTTTTTGGTAATGTTTTTGCAAGGATAGTATTTTTTTGCAAAGTGGAAGATTATTTTCTGGAAAACAGAACAGAAGTGATGTCCAAAGAAATCGCCTGATCCCACGCAGCTGGTTCAAGTTTTTAATTCGTTGCTGGCACAGCAAGTTTTGTTCCTCAACAAACTGATCCAGTGGTGCCTGAAAGAAAATTGGGGTCTGGTCTGCCAAGAAGATGGCATCGAGCAGCAGACCATTTGTTGCTTCGTCTTTGGCGGCTGGACAGATCAGTGGAAGCGCTGCGAGGTCCTGCTGAACAGTTATCACATAGAGATATTTCAGCAGTCCGTTGCCAATGATCTGGTCGAGCTGCAGCAGTGCACCGACCTCTTGCCCGAGGCCACATGGATGGGCTCACGAGGCCCAGAAGCAAGTATAGAGAATCTAGTGTGTGATGTGCCTGAGCTGCAGCAGCAGAACCGCAGCGTAGAAACGCAGTGACCTGCCCAGAGGAAATGACGAAGTCCGCGAAATGTCCGCCGGAGTCCGCGACTGTCCGCGGCTCCTGGGGAGGTATGGGTTGTCCGCGTGTCCGCGCAATCGAAAGCAATCTAGCAGAAGGTAAACGAATATGGGAATTCTTAGCTTTTGAGGCATGTCCGCGACCTGAAACTCACTGGAACTTGTCCGCGGAGTCTGGAGATGAAATCTTGTTTTTGTAGCTGTTTAGGTTCAGCTGGGACGCGTCTCGCCCCTCTTGTGTTGCTCTGGAACGTTTGCCGTCTGCGATGGCTGATCCTGCTGCCGAAGAAGAGGTCAAGCGTCTCACGAGTACGCTCTGTAATCTGAGCTACGTGCCAGATAAGGGGAGGGTACACAGACGCTGTTTTCCTTTCAGATGATGTTGCATGCAAACTTGTCAACTTCACGCAAACATCTTCCACATTTGTAGCAAAAGTAGGCATGTATCATAGAAAGACAAATAAATGCGCCAGCAAACTCGCAAATTGGCAGACAAAAGGTCAAAGCCATATCATACTTGCTCGAAGCCATGTACTTAAGAGAAAACGACGACGCCACGGTCGCTATGCTGCTTTAGAAAAACACACTGCGCTTGGAAACCACTTGATGAAATCAGACAAATTAAAAAAAAACGCCCAATCACATAATATAACCAAAAAACACATTGTAGAACTTAGCACACTTACAACCCAACTTAAGATGAACTTAACAACCTTCTTTTTCATAAGTTCGCTAAGTTCATGTTAACCAACTTATAACTTCCTAAGCCACCCGGGGCCATCCAAGTAATATCAGGTGGAGATTCTTCGGAAGCCCACTACGTGTCTTCGATAGGCATGTCAAAGATGGATCCCCAACAGGCATCGGCATACCTCAAGAGTCAAAGGTTTCGGCTGAGTGAGCCCACGTTCCAACCGTTACCTTAGGGGGGACGTGATCTAACCACCCCCCGGGCAATTGTGGCATTTCTTTTGCCTTTGTGCTGCTGGTGGCTCTTCTGAACTGGCGTTTGCCCTGGAACTGCATCAGCACTGTGCTCTTCAAGCTTGGCCAGCTTGAATCACCTGTAGTCCCGGCTACATTAAAAACCCGGGTGATTGGCCTTTGGAACTTGCTGCATCATACGGATTGACATTGTTCTCCAGTATACCAACGGCATCTTCCTGGGCCTTTTCCACTACATGCAATTTTACTATTTCATTGTGTATATCTTGGTGATCTTTGGGGACATCCAGAATTACACAGACACAGAGGCGCAGACAGCGCCGACAACGGGCGAAAGCCCGATTGGATTGGCACCTCCACAAGCGTGGCATTGTGGTGCTTCCAACGCAGAAACTTGTGGTCCTGCGTGCACGCCTTCAAGCTCACCATTCTCGCGATCCGGCTCTGATCAAGCGCATCACGGCAGCTATGACAGACACCAGCCGAACGCCATGGAGATGCTTTTGGTGCAAGCGCCTCAACAAGCAGCAGGCCACATACTGCGGCTCATGCTATTCACCATGGGACAAGTGTGTGGATATCCACTATGTACATGGACAGAAGGCGACGAGCTCGCAACCAAGTGCCCCTGCCAGATCCAAATCGAGAAAGCAGTGGCAACAACAGGAAGACTGGGAGAATTGGGGCCAATCACCCAGAAGAAGAGGCAATGCCTCTCAATACAGACAAGCAGAATCGCCGAGGAAACGGCCAAAGACTCCGAAGAAGAAGCAGCCCAAAGACAGCTATGGCACGCCGACATTGGATCCACCATGGCAATCAACGACATCTCCAGCATTGCCTGCGGCACCAATGGAGCCTCAGGGTCCCACAGCAGAACGGACGTTGCTTCAGGAGCTTGTTCATGCCTTAGAACACTCAGACACCACAGTCTCAGACGAAGTTCAGACGGTGATCGACAAGACCAAGAAGGCACCAGAGCCGCCGCCCCCCTCAGCCTCAGCCAAGAGTGTGAGACAGGCGTTCGACAAATTAGAGAAGAAAAGGAAGAGCTTACATCAAGCCCAGCAAGCCAGAGGAAAGCTTCATCAGTCTTGGTTCAACTATATCGAAGAGTCTGCAAAGAGATGGCGTTCTTTCGCAGAGGATTTTGCCAAGAAGGACCAAGAATTGGAGAAGAAAGTTTCAGAAGCCAAAGAACTTGTACAAGAAGCCAGATCGAAGTACGACGCGGCCAAAGAGGCCAACGACAAACAAGATGCAGACCTCATGGCCGAGGTCGAAGAGATCTCCGATGGGATGGACGAAGACAGTCCAGACAAAATGGCATCGTCAGAAGAGATCCAGGCAGGGATTCAATCCATGCTGACTACGTTGGAGAGCTTCAGACCCAGGCCATCAGAAGAAGCTGCAGAAGCACACCAAGCCAAGAAGCCAAGGCTGGACACTGCACCGGAGGAATCCACAGACGCACGTGGTCCTGGTTCTGCTGCATTGCAGCCTTTTCACAAGCCCGACAAATAGACCAAAGGCAGGAGGTTTGTCCTGGGCATCCACATAGCTTTGTACAAGCAGAATATCTTGAGCACCAATGGACGCACTCCATCCTTGAGGAGAGCAACTTTCTCAATGAATGGCGGGCGAGCATCCATGGTCTTGATTTGGCTTTTGAAGTCTCGCAGATGCGTGGGTTTGGCTTTGCTGAGACTCCTCTTCCAAGTTGTCCTGCGGTCAAGAATGCAGGAAACCTTTGTGTACGTTTTGATGACACAGTCGAGCTCTATGTGGGCCATGAGCAAGATTGGCATCTACAATTTTGGCAGCACAACATTGGAGTTCCCATTTTACATGCAGATATCTTCCAGCCCCTGACGTCTCCATTGAGCGATGAAATTTCCTTCATGGCGACCCCAGGGCATCATCGTCTGCAAGATTTTGGACCTCATGAACATGTACCTCCCAACATCATGCAGAACCCGGACATTGGAATTGATCCTGCAGAAGCGCCAGCAGGTGAAGACAATCTTCCGGCTTTATCTGATGATGAGATGAGTGCAACTGATTCTGAACCTCAATCGGCTGGGCGTCCAGATTGGTTTGCAACGCTGCTTTTTGCCATTGACTTTCAAGCGGTTCCTATGCGGGTTGACTGGAACGACTATGAGTCTATGCACACGGAAGCAGCACATGAGCTTGGGATACGGCGTCAGGACCTCTTCTATCTTCATCATGTCAGACACGGACCACAAGATTTAGTTGATGCAGGTGTTGAACCTCTCTTGGGACACAGACATGGAGACATCAGCCCTGGCTCGACATTTCAAATTGTCCTTCTAGATGTTGAATTTCATGCAGCAGCGCCGGAACTCCAGCCAGAAGTCGTGCGTCGAGATGTGAGATTTCCCAGACACATTGGAAGGCTCTCCATCCTACAGCGTCTGGGGTTGGCAGAATTTTGCAGGGAGATGCATCAATCATGCATCTTATGGGTCAATGATGCTATCATGTCTAGATACAGTGCCAGACCAATTGAACTCACCCATGGTGATTATGTGCGTGTTGCAGTTCCACCTGGTCATGACCAAGTTTGCCACATTGGCACACGTTGTGTCGCCAGTGCTTGTCATCAAGGCATTTCGCAGCAGGAACTACATGATAGACATGCCCTTTTTCAGCTTGGTTGGTTCGACACTATCATTGATCACCCTCTTGTGCCCTTGCAACCTGATGCGGAGGAGATGGCTCTCCTACAGCATGGATTGACAATCATACCTCCTCTACCACGACCACCATGGACATTGAGTACGATGCCTGAATGTCGAATCAATGTTACTGGCGATAGACCCACAGATCATTCTGAAGAGGACCCCAGTGACATCTATATTACCACGGTGCAGCGCCACACACCAGACCTCCCTGGTGGCTTCGTGCCGCGACCTGGCCTAGATAAACAGCCAGAGTACATATACAACTTGTTTGAGCAGCTTGAAGAGCATGGAGCGGTCGAAGTTGAAGAAGAGGGACAAGTTCTATATGTGAACACATGGATGCTCCATGATCCTGAATTTCCTGTTTGTCATGAATATCGCACAGTACGCTTGACATCAGATTTTCAGAACTGGCAGCAACACTTCCTCCATGCATGGCGCGATCGACTTGAAGAAGGAATCCCAGTGAACTTCTATCTTGTTTTTCCGCAGCCACCAACGACGAGATTGCAGCCTGAAGTTCTTCCACATGTGATACTGGTGCAGAGGTATCCGGAGAATCAGAGAGCTGCAATTATCACTCAGATTGATACAAGAAATCCGGGGGATCACTTCACTCATGTTGCTCTGTTCTTGCCGTCAATTGCTGGCAAATTTGACATTGTTGCGGCAATTGGTCAAACTGACAGATGCTATCCATTTGTTTCAGACTTGCAATGTATGACATGGCATGGTGAACAACAGCTTCAAGAAGGTGGAAGAATCGCCACGCACCATGGCATTTCTTTTATCATTATTCTGCAAGATATTGAAACATCTGGACCGGATGTCTGGAATGCCAGTGAAACTGACACAACAGATCTCATGCAAAGACCAAACACAAGAGGAAGAAGTGAACCAGAAACATCGAGTGAAACTTCGCTCAATCCATCGGCACCAATTTTCCGACCTGGCAGACCAATCATCAATGCGATGAATGAGTTCATTCAAGACTTACATCATCTATGGAATCGACGTGTCATGCCATGTGAGCCAGAAGAGAGGACTATGCTTGTTGCGGTTTGGTTTGTAGATCACCACAATGGACGCCTGCACTGCCCAGAGTATCGCTCGGTGCAACTTGGTGATGACTACACCCAATGGGAATTGCAACTTGCTCGACCATGGCAAGAACTCCGCATTGACTCATTGGAACTCGAATTCCATTTGGTGCTGCCACATCCAGAGGTCACCAATCCAGAAATTGAAGCACACATCATACTTGTCCAAGCGCCACACCAGCAACTTGTCACAAATTTGCTCACGGTCTTTGAGGAACATGCAGAGCGACAGCAAGTACGCTTGCAAAACGCAGTCACTGCGCATGAGCATCTTTGGGTTGAACATCTTGCACAAGGTATTGGTGTATATCAACAATGTTTTCAGGAACCCCGCACTGCAGAATGTCAAGTCTGGTATGGTGAACATCAATTGTTACCGGGAAGACCATTTGCAGCAAGCTCGGGACAGGCATTTTCATTTCGTATCTTTCATCGAACTGTTCATCCAGAAGGTACGATGTTCCTGCAACTGAATAAACTCATTACCAGCAACCGTGAGCGCCAAACACGTGGGCAGGTGGCTCACACCCACGGGCCACGGGAATATGAAGCTGACGTACAGGCTGATATTGATGCGCCATCAGCTGTGACAATTTTGGATCTGCAACACACAGGCCGCATACCCTCAGTCATTGAAATCACTGGAATCGCAACGACAGACAGTGTCTCAGCAGAGTTAATGGCATGGGGACACAATGTTGCTGTCATTGACTGCTGGCCGCAACCGGCGTTCGCATGCAACATTGCAGATGCGGGTGACGGACAACTTCATCATTTTCTTTTCTGCCGCACGGAAATCCAGGAAGATATTGAAGTTTTTGCACATACACAGACCAATGAAATGACTGACCAAGAGATGCTTGCATTCCTTTGCAGACTTGACTATCCAAGAGCAGTCATTGTCACCACTGAACAGGTACGACCATCATGGCGCAAAATTGTCTTCAGTCATCAGGAACCTCAACAACTTACCAAGCCAATCAAGAGTCCAGGAGTTTGGCCGCCTCCCTTTTCTCAGAGAAAATCAGGGGAAGGCCCCTTCTTTGATCCATCACAAGTACAAGACCTACAAGGGCCATGCACATTGCAAACCTCTCTCCAGCGACAAGATCTCCATGACCTCTTTTGCTCTGGCAATGACATACTGTGTAGAGATTTCACATGTTTTGACATGCCGGAGTACATGAAGCAGGTCTTTGCAGCCTCCAATAGCACGGATCCATTACCTGCGCTGGAGACCTTTGACAGGATTCTCATTTTCACGGATGGCACGTCGGCACCTGAAGTCAAACGTATGCCACCTGAAAGAGCAGATGAGCTTGGCAAACCTGATGCATGGGCATTCTTAGTTGTTGGAGAGAACGTCCGAGATGGACATCATGAATTCCTGCCTCTCGGGTGGACAGCACAAGTTGTCAGATACAACGACAGAGGTACTCATTGTGATGGAATTACAAAAATCGGATCTGATATGGCAGAAAGAAGTGCAATTACCTGGGCAGCATTATGGAGATTCTCACAGAATGTCTCTGTTGAGACGATATTCTGCATTGATTCTGCCGTCACAGGAGGGCAAGCATTTGGAGAAACTGGATCTTGTGTGCCAGATGTATCCTACCGTATTCAGAGAGGTCTCATCCAAGCACTGGAAGCAGCATTGCCCCAAAGCCACTTGCACTGGCACCATGTCAGATCTCACACGGGTCTCATTTTTAACGAGTTCGTTGACCTTGCGGCCAAGCGTGAAGTTGCTCAAAGTTTTCATCATCCACGTCAGAAAATCTCGATGCAGAAGTGGCAGAGCATTATTCCATACTTGTGGTTAGTTTTTGCTGGACCACGATGGGGTATGCCACTTTGGCAGAATGGTGGTTTTGAAATACCACCTCCGGAATTGCCAACACAACAGAACAAAGCAGGCGGGCAACCCATCAGAAATGTCCAGCACAAACACATCAAGCTGGCCATAAGCCTTGCCACAGCAAATGTGCAATCCCTATCGCGACATCCAGACGGCCATGCGGGCAAACTCCACTTCTTGCAGAGGCAAATGCGTGAGTTTCAATTGAACTGCATCGGTGTTCAGGAAGCAAGGACAGAGCAAGGGGTAGCATGCAGTGGCAACATCTTGCGTTTGTGCTCCGGTCACCAGCAACATCATCTTGGAGTTGAACTCTGGATTGACTTGGACTTGCCGATAGGCTTCGATACCAAAAAGAAGCCCTACAAGCTGCAGAGATCTGACATACAAGTGGTACATGTTGATCCGAGAAGACTCCTGGCACGTGTTGAACATGCCGCATGGACAGCATGGATTGGGGTCTTGCATGCACCACACAGTGGACACACTCAACAAGCAAGAGCTGAGTGGTGGCAGGAGACGCAAAATCTATTGGATCAATACAAAAACAATGATCCTCTCTTCATCCTCATGGATGCAAATGCTCCACCAGGAGAAGCTGATGGACATGCAGTGCTGCGACATGGTTTTGCAACAACGCAAAGCACAAAATACATGCGTGACTTTCTAGCCACCAATCATTTGTGTTTGCCAGCCACGAGTAACTGTCATGCAGGAGATCAGGGTACATGGCTTGATCTACGAGGAGAACGCCTTCACTGCATTGATCATGTTGCGATACCAGAAGATTGGCTACATTGTGCAACGCACTCGCAAGTCCTTGAAGAATTTGATCTTGCGACATCTCAAGACGACCATCGACTTGTAGCATTACAATTGCAATGGCACGATCTTGTTGAAATTGTCAAGTTCCAGAGGAAGGCCAGAAGAGTTGTGCAGATTGATTACAAAAGAGCGGACATTACGCACATGATTGAGAATTACCAGCCTGCATCATGGAGCGCTGATATTGAACAGCACACAGAGACTTTCAATCAGCACCTTCTTCTTGCAATGCAGCTAGGTGAACAATCTCATGATGCCCAAATCAAGAAGCACTACATTGATGAGGAGGCCTGGAACACTCGCAAGATCAAACTGAAACATCGAGCCACATTGAAGGCATTGAGAACGCGTATTGCATGTGACATCCTTCGCAGATGCTTTGGTGCCTGGCGTGACAGAAATCCCAATCTTCTCATTGAAGGGACCTGTTACACGGCCACGTTACATTGCTGGAATGTCAAACATTGGATTGCATTTCGACGTGCTGCCAAGAAGTTGAAACAACAACTATGCACTGCCAAACAAGCCAAGCTGCAATGTGTACTTGATGAAATGAGTGCTGACACAGCCGCCTCAGTCATCCTCCGTCAGCTGCGCAGTTTCACAGGGCCTACAAATCCGAAGAAACTCAAGCAAAAGACCCTCCCACTTGTGCAAGACGCTGATGGCAATGTGTGTGCCCACCCAGCGGAAGCACTGGGAGTATGGATTGATTTCTTCATGAAGATGGAAGGAGGCCACAGAACGTCATTGCCGCAGCTCAGAACTGAATGGATTGATGAATTGCGCCATTTTGCAAACTCTGAGATCCACATCGACATCGGTGAGATGCCAACATTGACAGATCTTGAAATTTCTTACAGAAGAGTGCCATGTGGACGAGCACAGGGACCTGACGGTATCCCAGGGGCTTTATGCCACTACCAGCCGGCGCCTATCGCCAAAGCCAGCTATTCACAGCTGGCCAAGCTGGTTTGCCACGGCCAGGAGTTCCTCTGGCACAAAGGGGGACAATTGACCCCAGCCTACAAAGGCAAGGGGCTGACGTCAAGCTGCACTTCATACCGCTCTTTATTGGTATCGAGCAATATTGGCAAAGCACTGCACAGGACGATCCGCCAATCTTCTGCAGACCTATATGAAGCCTTCCTACATGCTCAACAAGTAGGAGGCAGAAGGAAAATTCCAGTGCAACTGGCGCTCCATCAAGTACGCGCACACATGCGAAGAGCTGCTGGTGGAGGACGTTCAGCCGGAGTGTTGTTCTTAGACTTGACCGAAGCATTCTACCGCATCATGCGGGAGATCACGATCGGTGGCACTCCGACAGACGCATTGATTGCTCATGTGATGCACAGGCTGGACTTGCCGTCTTCGGCAATGCGTGACATCCTAGCCTTGTTGAACGAGCCGTCAGCTATTCAGCAAGCAGGTCTGAGCGAGACAGCCAGGCGCTGCATCCAATCAATCCATACTGGAACGTTTTTCTGGCTTGCGGGCCAGCATGACGCTGCCAAGACAAGCATGGGAACGAGGCCTGGTGATTGTTTTGCTGACATAGTTTTTGGCTACGCTTGGGGCATTGTCTTAAAGAAAATGGAAGCTTTCATGGTGGAGCACAACCTTGTAGACAAGCTCCCAGCAGCCAATTGCCCGAATCTCTTCGACACCGAGCTCTTTGACGCCCAGTGCACTCCACCTGACTATGTCTTCATCGGTCCTACGTGGATGGACGATTTAGCGTTATGCGTGGATGGTGGAAGTCCTCAACAGCTTGAAAGCAGAATGGGAAGTGTGGCAAGCTTTCTGTTGGATCTTTGCAAGCAGCATTTGATGACACCGAATTTGGCACGGGGGAAGACAGAACTCCTCATGGTATTCAGAGGAGCTGGCTCCCGTCGTTTTACCACCAAACACTATGGACAGGACAAGCCAGCGACTTTTCCCGTCATATGCGATACAGGAGTGCATCACATCCAGATTGTGAAAAAGTACCGACATCTTGGAGGTTGGTTGCATCACAAGCCTGACCAACGTGCCGAACTCAAGCAGAAGAGTGCACTGGCTCATGAGACGTTTAGCCGCCACCGCAAGGTTCTCTTTGCCAACCAGCGTTTGCCCATTGCCAAACGAGCTGAGCTGCTTTCAACATTGGTTCTGACGAAAATGCTATATGGAGCAGACTCATGGACCTTAGCTACAGCAAGTGACAAGGCGAAATTGCACGCGGTGATCATGCGACTATACAAAAGACTTATTTGCTGGAAGCCAGACATGAACATGTGTGATGAGATGATTATCCTTCAGACAGGGCTACCTAGCCCAACTGAGCTTCTCCGCAGGGCAAGATTGCGATATCTATCGGTCCTCCTCAATTGCGACATGCCATTGATCTGGAGTCTACTCAATGAGGACATTGAGTGGAAAAGATTGCTTGAGGATGATTTGAATTGGATGTGGATGCAATTACGCCACAGTTCAAGTCTACCAGAGCCGAAGGGACACATGGGGCACTGGATTCTTTTTGAAGACTTTTTGAACGTGCAGTGCAATGTTTTGGTTTTCCTGAACCACCTCACATTGATGTGGCAGGCACTTGTGCGAGAGAAGATGAGGAGAAGTATGGATGCCTCACTTGCCGCATAGCATGTGCATCAAAAGCGGGAGAAGGTGCCCACATGTTCCGAAAGCACAATATAGTCGCAACATGCCGACAGTGGTATGATGAGCCATCTTGCCCTTCTTGCCTCAAATTCTTTCACACCATGGCAAAAATGAAAGCACACCTTTATTATTCCAAAGTTTGTAGACAACGTTTGCTCAGCAGGAACATGCGTTGCAAAAGCATGCCTGGAACAGGGTCAGATGTGGATCGTTCGCGTGAAGAAGCACATGACTTCCTGCTTCCACCACTGAAGGGAGAAGGACCGCAACTTCCACCGGCGCATCCGAGAGAAGAGATTTGCATTGATGATGCTTTACATCTCCATCTCGTTGAGGCAGTAGATGCGAGAATGACGTTTTCGCAACTCGAGGCCTCATTAGGTGAGTATGTTGCGACCCATCCTATTTCATGGTCCATGTGGAGGGCAACATTGCGCTTCTTTGTGGACATGTTTGAAGAGGAGGATGCAGACTTCTTTCAGTATGACATTGCGGAGTTTAAAGCGTTCTTTGAGCAGTTTCTGCGCACAACAGCATGGCCATTCCTTCAATATCAGAGGCGACATGATGAAGTTCAACAACAGAGAACGATTGCGGCCTGCCATGACCAATGTAGTTGGTTTTTGGAGCACACTGGCGACTTCTCTGTAGATGTTCCACGAACGTTTGGGCGACATCGTTACGTCCTACACGCTTTCAGTGGAAGACGCAGAGTTGGTGACTTACAGTTTTTCCTTGAGAGACTTGCTGAAGGAGACCAACCCTATGTTCTTCACATCATTTCCATTGATATCATCATCGACCAGACATGGGGCAATGTTGCGAATGCAGAGACAAGACGCTTTTGGTTGGAAGCCATTAGGTCCCGATGGATCATTGCATTCATCGGTGGACCGCCTTGCGAGACTTGGTCGAGAGTTCGTGCGGTCAACAACAGTCCAACAGGTTCGCGTGCACCTCGTGTGATCCGCGATTGCGAACACCTCTGGGGTTACGAGAGCGTTGGGCTCACTGAGCTCCAACAGCTCCTTGTTGGAAATACACTGTTGGGGTTTTCTATGGAAGCCATGACCGAGATCGCGGGTGTCGAGGGCATGGGCATCCTCGAACATCCAGCTGAGCCAGATGACCTTCCGTCCGCAGCCTCCATTTGGAGACTTCCGCTGATGCAATGGATGCTGGGCCTACCAGGTGCGACGAGGTTGCGATTCTCCCAGGGCCTCATGGGCGCACCATCACCCAAACCAACGGATCTCCTCCTGATCAACATGGATCATTTGCTGCTGCACTTGCATCGCTGCCGTGTCAGGACTGAACTTCCGCATGGTAGGGCAATAGGTAGAGACATGCATGGCCACTGGCGCACGGCAGTATTGAAGGAATACCCTCCTTCACTCTGCCTTGCTTTTGCTAGGGCGATTTTTCAGGGCGTTGATCAAAGGACAATCGACCCTTTTGCACAGGAACCGTCTCCCGATTTCATGGCAAAGTGCCGTCCAATGGAATGCACAGAGTTTGGATGTGCCATTGGCCGTGATTTTGCGGGATGACCGGAAGAACAGAATTTAGACTTGCGCAGCCGCGGCGAGAGCCTCTTTGTGCGGGAGCCAAAAAATATATATATATATATATATTAACCATGATTAACCATGATTAACCAATATTAACTGGTGGTATGCCCGAGGCAGTTCCAGATCTTGAAGGACCTGCAGAGCAACAGCAACGGCTCCGTCCACCTGGCCAAGGCCCTCGGTGCCGCAGCGCAGGCCGTCGTGGCACCGGTGCTGGTGCTGAAACGACGCAAGGTGCCGGTGCGGTTCACGGAACGCGGAACGGATCAACGGGGGAAGGTTGGGCTGAAGAAGTGCTTGGTGGTTTCAAACATTGGTTTAGTATGGGGTAATGATGCTTAATCATGCTTAATAATGTTTAATAATCACTGGTTGGTGGTTTCAAAATGTTTCAAACATGAACTTTATTTTCCATAAGATATGGGATGTCATCCTTCCCATTGACGAACTCCATCATTTTTCAACATGGTGAAATCGCACCACCAACCAGATAGTGAAAACCTGGGATTTTCACAGAAAATCGGAAAAAATGCTCTCAAATTTCATGCTGGCAGGGATTTGCTCGCGCAGTTTCATGCGTGCTTTGCCACAGTGAGGTCGTGGATTTTTTTAGCAGAAAATCACAGGATGGGGCCCCAGTTCGTTAGCGTTCAGGTGGTGAACATAACTACAATTTCACCATGTTGTGTATGATACGCAAATATATTTAGATGGGGTTATTTTCACAAACAGACATAACTGGAGGGCCCCATCCTGCAAGTAATGAGGATTTAGCGGGATCAACTATAAACCTGGATTTTCTATTGCCGAGTTTGACCAGAGGCTTCCCCAAATTTGATGGTTAATCATCATTTTCCCCATTACAGTTGCTTCAAATGGTGATATACGCGATTTTAATCCACAGGCACATCCATATGACCACTTAGATTGACCTCACTGCGACCCCAGTATAATCATGGTTAGTAAGGGGAATCATCCCAAAATGGTCTTATTTCAGGTTAGTGAATTATTATAATTTATCCAAATATGTATATATATATAGAGGTTGTTCAATAACTATCAAGAATTGCTAATATCAAGGGATGAATAAAACTCTTTGAGGGAAGCAAATACTAACAGAGAGTCTACGAACACTGGTCAAGAACAGAAACATTCACTGCACTTTCTTTGAACCTTCAAGGGCAAACGACTGCTGTACAACATCTAGTCGCAGACACTGTTGATGAAGATGTTGACGTATTAATGTCTGATTTTCCTTCGTTTGACGTTGGCGGTATCAGACAGATGCTCGACGATGAGGGAGAGACCAAAGATCTTTACTTCAGAGGAGTATCTCCGTTTGAAAAGATTTTCGTATAGCAGCAAAGTATGGAGGAGCAGCTACAGTTTTCTTGTATACTATTCTTTCATCAATTTTCAGTCAATTGAAGGACGCTGAACTCTATTGGAGAGTTCTTGGCGTGGTCGCTTCCGGACATTGTGAAGTGAGGGGAGTCGACAGTATCGTTCAACGAATGAGATTCGCTGTCACTGAGTACATATTGAAAGTAACACTTTCAGATCCACTGATTGGTGGGGACGACGGACTTTGGAGGTTACGTCGTCAAATTAGATCCTTCTATCGGGATATTTTTATCCCAATGTATTGCATATTTGGTTCCGCACCGACATTACCACCCAAATCGAAGTTAACACATCTTTCCATTGGCCTTTGGTTGCTGATGACTTGCGTGTCTTGAGTGCTAGGATTTGGGTCCTTGCCAACCATTCGAGCCAGAAGCAACTACTAAATAGTGATAAGTCATGAGAACCATATATATATATATTGTATATACATATAAGTAAGCATGTAAGTATATATAAAAGTATATATTAATATGTAAGTGTTTATATATATATATGTATAAGTATGTATAATTATGTATATATATATAAATATGTGTATATATTTGTGTATATATACATATATGTACAAGTATATAAGTATATATGTATATATGTACATATATATATATACATGTACATATATATGTATTTAAATACGTATATTTAAAATACACATGTATAAAACATAGAAATATATATATATACATACATATATTAAGCATATATATATATACGTATATGTATATAAATAAGTAAATATATATATATATATATTTATTTCAATATATGATATATTTAAGTGTATACATAAGTATATATAAGTATATATAAGTATATATAAGTATATTTAAGTATATATAAGTATATATAAGTATATATAAGTATAAATAAGTATAAATAAGTATATATAAGTATATATAAGTATATATAAGTATATATCAGTATATATAAGTATATATAAGTATAAATAAGTATATATAAGTATATATAAGTGTATATAAGTATAAATAAGTATATATAAGTATCTGTAAGTATATCTAAGTATATATAAGTATATATAAGTATATATAAGTATATATAAGTATTTATAAGTATATATAAGTATATATAAGTATGTATAAGTATATATAAGTATTTATAAGTATAGATAAGTATAGATAAGTAAATATATAAGTATATATAAGTGTATATAAGTATAGATAAGTATATCTAAGTATATATAAGAAAATATAAGTATATATAAGTATATATAAGTATATATAAGTATATATAAGTATATCTAAGTATATATAAGTATATATAAGAAAATATAAGTATATATAAGTATATATAAGTATATATAAGTATATATAAGTATATCTAAGTATATATAAGTATATATAAGTACATATAAGTATATATAAGTATATAAGTATAGTATATATAAGTATATATAAGTATATATAAGTATATCTAAGTATATATAAGTATATATAAGTATATATAAGTATATATAAGTATTTATAAGTATATATAAGTATATATAAGTATATATAAGTACATATAAGTATATATAAGTATATATAAGTATATATAAGTATAAATAAGTATAAATAAGTATAAATAAGTATATATAAGTAAATATAAGTATATAAAAGTATATATAAGTATAGATAAGTATATATAAGTATATATAAGTATATATAAGTATATATAAGTATATCTAAGTATATCTAAGTATATCTAAGTATATCTAAGTATATATAAGTATATATAAGTATATATAAGTATATATAAGTATATATAAGTATATCTAAGTATATATAAGTATATATAAATATATATAAGTATATAAAAGTATATTTAAGTATATATAAGTATATATAAGTATAAATAAGTATATATAAGTATATTTAAGTACATATAAGTATATATATATAAGTATATATAAGTATATATAAGTATATATAAGTATATATAAGTATAAATAAGTATATATAAGTATATATAAGTGTATTTAAGTATATATAAGTATATATAAGTATATATAAGTATATATAAGTATATATAAGTATATATAAGTATATATAAGTATATATAAGTATATATAAGTATATATAAGTATTTATAAGTATAGATAAGTATAGATAAGTATATATAAGTATATATAAGTATATATAAGTATATATAAGTATATATAAGTATATCTAAGTATATATAAGTATATAGTATAGTATATATAAGTATATATAAGTATATATAATAAGTATATATAAGTATATATAAGTATATATATATAAGTATATATACTAAGTATATATAAGTATATATAAGTATATATAGGTATATATAAGTATATATAAGTATATATAAGTATATATAAGTATATATAAGTATATATATATATAAGTATATATAAGTACATATAAGTATATATAAGTATATATAAGTATATAAGTATATAAGTATAAATAAGTATATATATATAAGTATATATAAGTATATATAAGTACTATATATATATAAGTATATATTAAGTATATATAAGTATATTATATAAGTATTTATATAAGTATATATAAGTATATATATATAAGTATATATAAGTATATATATATATAAGTATATATATATAAGTATATATAAGTATATATAAGTATATATAAGTATATAAGTATATATAAGTATATAAGTATATATAAGTATATATAAGTATATATAAGTATATATAAGTATATATAAGTATATACTATATATATAAGTATATATAAGTATATATAAGTATATATAAGTATATATAAGTATATATAAGTATATATAAGTATATATAAGTATATATAAGTATATATAAGTATATATAAGTATATATATATATAAGTATATATAAGTATATATAAGTATATATAAGTATATATAAGTATATATAAGTATATATAAGTATATATAAGTATATCTAAGTATATATAAGTATATATAAGAAAATATAAGTATATATAAGTATATATAAGTATATATAAGTATATATAAGTATATCTAAGTATATATAAGTATATATAAGTACATATAAGTATATATAAGTATATATAAGTATATATATATACGTAGTTGTTCAGGCTGGATCACATATATGACCTTATCATAGATGATGGGGAGATCATCCCAACTTGGCGGAAGAGATCTTTGGGATATACCCAACCTGGAGTCATCAAACATGGCAAGCTGGAAAATCCCTTCTTATATATATATCTATATATCTTGGTATGTAAGGGTTTTATAAGGGATGGATAGTTATATATATATATATTGATACAGTAGTTATATAGTTTTATAGTCATCCAGCGTTACAAGTTATTTATAGTTGATATTCACACTCAAACCCTCTATTTATACGGGGTTTTCCATTGAAACGTTTGATTACTAAAGGGTAAATGGGCCTCTGGTCACAGATACAAAGGTTATATCCAAACTTCTTGTGCTTTTTACCATTACCAATTCCCATCAAACATACCCGTCGACAGAATTGGTATTTTACCCCACACATGTTGCGTACTTTACCCAATTTTACGGCTAGATAATGCTAGATACTTAGCATATTTCACCTAAGAAATGCAGATGTTCCTCCACACCTGTGTACTTTTATCCCATTTTACAGTAACAAATCAAGATGTGCTTTTGTACTTTGATTCCCATGTTCGCATATTTTAACCCAGCATTGATTGTTTTTTTTTTCGCCCATCACATATTTTTTGTCGCTGCAGTGACGAAGAGAGTTGAGCCAGGTACCTGAGCTGGGAAAAGCCAAAGATATGCTGAATGAGTACGAGGTCAACTCCGCCTGGAGGATCATCTTACGGTTTTTCAGCGAAACAAAAAAACCACCTGATGGTTGGTAAAGTCGCCTAATTTCTGGGTTTTCCCATGTATAAATGGCTTATAAACTCATGTCCTAACCACTTACGAAGTAGATGGTTATTACAGGATGGGGCCCTCCAGTTTTAAGTTTGTGAAAATAACCCCATCTAAATATCGTTATTTGCGTATCATACACAACATGGTGAAATTGTAGTTATGTTCACCAACTGAACGCTAATGAACTGGGGCCCCATCCTGTATCTAACTCGGTTTTATCCCATCTATAAATGGATTTTAAGATATTTTAAGTATGGTTACTGATCCGCCCATCCCGTAAGTGGTTAATAAATGGCCTTAAAACCCTAGTTACAATCCATTTCTAGGTGGGATTTGGGCCCACTTTGAGAATAACCATAGTTAGTAAGTGGGAAATGGAAATGGGCTTATAACCCAAGTTATTCTCAAATAAATTACCATTTTAAATGGGATACGACCATTAGAAATGGGTTAGAAGTCCCCTAAGCAGTTTGAGAATTACCATTACGAATGGGATATTCTGCTTAGGGGATTTACGATCATCAGGATTGTTAACCATTTATCTCGTGCGATGATCCCCCAAGCAGGGGGAAAGAAAGGGCGCGTACTTCCGTGGCGCATTCGCAATTTTTGTTTGAAGGCAATGCCAAATAAAAACATGGAAGAAATTGAAGTTAGATAAATTTGATAATACATGTTCATTGCTCATTTGAGCAACCCTAAAAACCCCGGCAATACTAAATATGTATTCGACGGACATTGGCTTATGGAAATTGATGGAAATTGTTAAAAACACGAGGTAAGCGATGGGACCTTCCCAAATTAGCGATACCCCTTTTCAAGGTTATGTCATCATATTTCTCTTATATCCACATTAGCGATACCCAAATATCACATATTATTCATAGTTCATCATATATATATAATTACAGCAGTTTCCTGCGAGCGATACCCCCCAAGTTTACCATATATCATTATTGTACAAACGTGTGGTAAGCGATGGGACCTTCCCAAATTTGTGAATGTCCTTTCCGTGAACCTAGGGTTTTCACAATCGCTCATTTCAGTATGTATATGTATATATATATATGTAGGATTGGACATGATTTTCCCCATTTCTACTTTTGGAGAACTGCTATAAATAGAAATCAAGAGATTCAGTCGGTGATGTCTTCCACTTACCAAGATATATCCACCATCAATATCCACAACCCTGGTTATGTTAGGTCAACATACTGTGGATGGGATGGGCCAGCGAAATCCTGCACGAGTTGGGGATCATGGTAGACCTGGAAAGCTTGCCGGGCCAAGCCGGTGGTAGATGGTAATCCCCTTATTATCCCACATTTACCTTGTTAGATAGCTACCAATAATTACCATCTGGTAATTCGTTACATGGCTATTGAAGCCATGGCCATAGAAATAGTTGATTTACCAATTAAAAATGGTGATTTTCCATAGTTATGTTAATTTACCAATAGTTCCCAACTGCTGCAGGATTTCGCAACCATCCACAGTTGTTTGATGTTGGATGTTGGTGTCAACAATCTGTACACTGTCCGATAGATGGATGGTTGCAACAGCCTTGTTGCGTTCACCTGTTACTGTAGTTTGTTGCGCAACAACGCGACGCAAGCACAGGCAAGTCACAATGTGGGGGCCCCAATAGATAGCTGAGTTAGTTTATAGTATTTTATAATTACAATAACTAGGGTATAGGTGTAGTTACATGGGTTGCAAGAAGCACCACTTAAATCCGCATCCAAATTCATGTGTGCAGTCATTTTTCTGCAGGAAAGGGATCGAAGGGTTCAGGATTTTTCGAGTTCGCCATCAACATTCACCACAATGTGGTGCCCCCTAGATAGTTAAGTTGGTTTATAATGCTAATAACTAGGACTTATGGTAGATATATCTATAGTTAATGGGATTATAAACCAACTAACATAACTTGCGGGGCACCACCTTGTTAACTCTGGAAAAGGAACCAGTCACTGGGATCCTCATCATGATGAACTGATGATTCATAAATCGCAGAGATCTCTTGGGGTTCAAATATTTCGCCTATCCAGAAACATCCAGAAACATCGCCTATCCGGAAAAGCGGGATCCAAAATCTTTCCGCATCGGGTACTTGGAGGGTCACCCAAAGATCAAAAGTGGTGAAAAAACCATAGTCAGTTCACCCATGTTATGGGATTGAATGGGATTTAAGCGAGAAATTTCGATGGATTTGGTGCAAGGTGGTGCCCCCAATATAGCTAATTAAGTTGGTTTATAACTCCAGTAACTATGGTTTAGGTGATTTACCATGATATATCTATAGTTAATGGGCTTGTAATTCATTCATAACTGGTGGGGCACCTCCTTGTGGGATTTATTGGTCAATTTCTCTGGCAGTTTTCACGTGGTTTTTTCGAGCCACATTCGAAAAAGCCATGGGAGTTCAGCTTTTCGAGCTCGCGAGCTCCGGGTACCATCACCAGGTGCCAAGTTACCCTTTGGTTATGTCAACATAGCTATTGAACATTGCCCAGTCGAAATAGTGGATTTTCCCATGAAAAATAGCATGGTGATTTTCCAGTTCGTCTTTTGTATGTTTACCAGGCCGGGTATCAATTTTCGGCCGTGAGATTGCCGTGAGTTTTTCGGGTGATCAATCCCAACGACTACCCTCTGGTTATGACTAACAGTTCGCCATGGTAAAGATGGCCCATAGAAATAGATGGTTTACCGAACTGAAACATGGGTGGATTTTCCATGGCTATGTTAAATAACCAGATGGTAAGTGGTATATAACACAGCATTATGATATCATTACTGGTTGTTTGGAACATGACTGGATTGTGACTGTCCATTCAGTTGGGAATTTCATAACCCCAGCTGACGAACTCCATCATTTTTCAGGGGGTTTAAACCACCAACCAGTATAACATATCATCATATATCATTATATTTGTCATTATGTATGGTATATGCATGTAAATAAATATATATATATATGTAACCATAGTTGTAGTGTCTATCCTAATAATTATCTAGTTTTTTGTGGTTATATATAAGTAATCCTGTCCCACTCATATTAAACACCCCCTAAACGAAATCATGGTTTTGCTGCGGGAATTTCCACATAATTAGAATCATGCAATTGGGGTGTTATCCCATTTATAAGTGGGTTATAAGCCCATTTCCTAACCTCTTACTAACTATGATTATTCTCTAAGTGGGTTTCATCCCATCTATAAATGGATAACTATGGTTATTGATCAGCCATGATCAGCCCATTTAGTGAGTGGTTAGTTAGAACCATCCGCGAAGCATATTTTTGGCCTTCGCCAGGTGATGAAGAAATTGAATCACCCAAATATCATCCGCTGCCACGGCTACTTGGTCGGAATGGGTAGGTGGCGGGAATTGGAGGGCGAACTATGCCATTTTGTTTCGGCCCAACTTGGAAAAAGTGAGGGATATTAAAATATGATTAGTTTATTAACTATTCAGATGATGAACTTATGAACTTGAATTTATGTAGTTTCTTCAGATTTGTTAAGAACTGTGGTTTGCCTGCGGCTTCGTCAGTCTTCCGGGGTGAACTTGAATGGGGCGTGCCTTGTTCTATCACCGGAGAGCATTCCAAAAAGCAACTTCCATATCTGACAGTCTGATCAGTCAAAACCAGTGGTTTTAGGTAGGAAACCAGGTCCATGTAATGCTGCCGTTGCCGTTTTTTGCGTCTGAAAAACACTTTGGTCTTGGGACTTGGATGGACTTGGTCTGTATGGCTCAATGGCCAAGACACATATCTACAAGGTGGTGCTCCCAAGATAGCTAAGTTGGTTTATAACTCCAATAACTAGGACTTATGGTAGATATGGATACACCCACAGCTCCGAACTGCTCCCTCTTAAGCGGATCGATTATTGGACTTGTACAAGGTGGTGCCCCGCAAGTTTTGTTAGTGGGTTTATAATCCCATTAACTAGTTCGATATATCTACCATAAGTCCAAACGTGAAATTAGAGTTATGTTCACCAACTTAGCTATCGACCGGGGGCACCACCCTGTAGGCTACGTAAACCCAACTACATACCAGGTTCTGAGGGTACTTTGTGTGATGAATAAACCAATGCGTTTTCGAGAACAAAAAAAACGATATCAGCTATGTATAGCTATACATGAGTTTAAACTTTAAACCTACGCAATGTTGACATTGATCCGCCAAGCAATTTTATGCTGATAATCATAAAGTTATCATCCCATCCCCCCAAGTATCAAAAACACCCCAGAGAATCCATTTTTTTTGGGGTGGGATCCATCGTCTAACAACAGTTTTTGGCATGTATCCACACATGTTTTGGTGGCATTCTCTTAACTTAGCTGGAAAAATATCTTAGTATCTCGAATTGCCCTCTGGTTGTTGAACATAGCTATGAAAAATGCTTCGTTTATAGATTATTCATTATGATTTGTTTTTTTTTACCTAATTAGAAGGGTGATGAATCATGAATTATCATTTCTTTAGGGCAGTGAATTATCCCGAATTACCCTCTGGTAAACTAACATAACTATGGAGAATCGCCATGCTATTAATGGGTAAATCCACTATTTCGACTGGGCCATTTTCAATAGTTTTTTGTATGTTTACCAGAGGGTATATTCCATCAATCACCATTACTAACCATTACTGATAATCATTACTAACCATTACTGACAATCATTAACCATTATACATACATATTATATTCACCATTATTATTGATTTTTTCCAGTTACGTTCAATAACCAGAGGATCTCCAAGAGATACGGTCCTCTCCCAGGATATTTCTGGGATTTTCAGTCTCAATCTTTGCTCCTCGGCATGGATGAACGGTAAGATATTAGCTACTTAGATGGGCCATCGGATGAACGATTCCTGGTTAGTAACTGGGGATTTGTTACCCTCAAAAATCCCAATGAAATAATCCATGGCTACTAACTAGTTTTCAGTAACTCCATGGCCCATCTAAGTAGTGTTGTTAGCTAAGTTGGTTGAAAGAACTAGGTGTTTTGGTAATGATATGTAATGATTAGGTCTTTGGTTCATTTGTTTTAGTGAATCACTTGAAACGAGTTCATTAATCAGCCAACAGTTTCAGGTCCTTTAGTTTTGCCTAGAGGTTGCCACCACTGAAATGTTCCAGAAGACTGCTCCGTATGTTCCTCCAATTAGGCAAACTGTTGGGTTTATGGTGATGAAATAGCTATGTCGAAGTATAGTTTTCAAACTGTTATATCATGTTATATCTATAGGATCCTATAAGTTGTATTGTTGGCTTTGTGATTGTCATATCATGTAATATCTATAGTTAGATGTCGTTTTTCCACTATAAAGTTATATCTAAAATATATAGATAGATGTGTTTGGAATCTATAATAATCTATAGTTGGATCATAAATCTATGTTATATCATGTTAAGTCTATAGTTGAGTAATAACATGTGATAAAACAAGTATAACACATATAGTTACAAACTATGGCTAAAGCATCGTGCATTGCCGCGCCCATGGTTGCCATATGTTGCCATGGGGACGGCCTGATCGAGGTAGTTCAACATAGCTAACATAACTACAAGGTGGTGCCCCCGGTCGATAGCGTTTAGTTGGTGAACATAACTCTAATTTCACGTTTGGACTTAAGGTAGATATATCGAACTAGTTAATGGGATTATAAACCAACAAACATAACTTGGGGGGCACCACCTTGTAGGATTCACAGTGGATATACTCTATCCATATAGTTCACTGGTTTCAAAAACCAACAGCCCAATCACTTGGGGAGTACCACCAGCACCACCTTGTCGGGTAGAAGTACGAAAAAGCACCTTAAAAGCAGCGCCATCACGAGCTGGTTGGTGGTTTCAAACATTTTTTATTTTCCATAATAAATGGGATAATCCTTCCCATTGACTTTCATATTTTTCAAGATGGTTATTGCACCACCAACCAGCGAGGTATATTGTGTTGGAATATGCGAATCGCGGTGATTTGCACTCCGAACTGCAGATGCTTGGCTGCAGCCTTTCTGAATCTTGAGAACCAAGCCCAAATGCTCCACAAGGTGGTGCCCCCGGTCGATAGCTAAGTTGGTGAACATAACTCTAATTTCACGTTTGGACTTAAGGTAGATATATCGAACTAGTTAATGGGATTATAAACCAACTTATAACTTGGGGGGCACCACCTTGCATGTCTAAGTTAACCTTGGATGGTACTTTAATCCTTTAGTCTTTTGGTATCTGGCTGGGATTATCTACGTTCACCAGCTAAGAATTCAATTTTTTGCAGGGTATCTGGCTGATTGGCCATGATGTCTGGAATATGTTGCAACATTGACCCCCAACAAATGAGCCAGTGTATGGTAAAGATATAAAAAGGCACCATGCTTCGCATGGCATTCTGTCATGAAATGACCGTGCCGCGTGCGTTGTGCCTCTCAACTTTGGCTCCCCGGGAGCCATGAAGACCACTGGGGATTCCTCCATTTTTTTTGAGTTTTCTATGGATTTTCGCCATGAAAAATGCGCGATTTTTTTAAGAAACCTTGGTTTTACCCCGCGAAATCCCGTGTTTCATCATCCTGTTTCTACTGAAATCCCAATAATGTGGGTAAAGCATGGTAAACCATCAATAAACCATTCCCCACATCACCATAAATAGGTGGTATAAATCATTGCCAAATGGGTGGTTCATGACTTTTATCCACATTATATAATCCCATAAAACCAATATATATTTTTCGGCGTCGCTGATGATCACCTCCCCTTTTGGGCGTTTTTGGTGGCGGTGTGCCCTCCATGAAGCGTTCATCATGGGTGTGTCTTGTTAAGGGCCATAACTCAGCCATCAGTTAATACTGGTTAATCTATGGTTGATCTATGGTTATGGTAATTAATTGGAATAACAATACCCCGGTTAATTCATTGCTATAGGGGATTATACTACCTGGCTTACTGGGGATTATGATTTTTGCCCATAGTGGGAAACCGTTTTCAACCAACTAGTATAATGAGATGGGATAGGGGTATTTTTAATGGCTCAACTGTATCAATCGAAAGCATGGAAATTGGTGGGTAGAATGAAGTTGGCTCAGGGGATGCTGTCGTGAGATGCCCATCAGATGGTCATGACATGCAATGTGTGGCCCCCAAGATAGCGTTCAGTTGGTGAACATAACTCCAATTTCACTATGGTTTATGGTACGCAAATAACTATGCTTACTGGTGTTTATAACTATAGTAATAAAAGTTGGTGCAAACAACTATTTCCAATAACCATGGTAAATATAAGGACCTAGTCAAATGGTGTTTATAAACCAACGTTCACATCACTGGGTGCCCCCCACATTGTGATGATCGTAAAATTCTGGACGGGTGATTCTGCCACAAGATCCTCTGCGAATTCCTACACTTTGCGATGGAAAAGCACCATTTTTCCCCTGAAAGAGTGTGCTCACAAATACCCGGCAAACCAACGGTAGCTATTGAAAATTGCCATTTATAGTTGATTTCCCCATTTAAAAAAGTGATTTTCCATAGTTGCGTTCGTTTTCCAGGGGGTAATTCAGGGCTTCTTTGGGTGGTCAAAGAATCAAACATGCCTGGTAAATCTCCGTTTCGAACGGGCATGGACATGGGACACTCATGCAGGATGGGGCCTCCAGTCGATAGCGTTCAGTTGCCTGATTGAAATGTGTCTGAATTCTATCGTATATATCAGACATTGAACTATAGTTTTGAAAATACATATATATCCTATGAAAATACATATATCCTATGGTTTCAGTTGTGTATATGGTAGATATTAAACTATAGTTTTCATGGGATTTTTGTTAAGCAACGTTCACATCACTGGGGGACACCATCCTGTCCTGATTTCATGGTGAATTTTCCAGCCACGTTTGATGATGCCATGGTCCAAAGTTGAAATCTGAGCAATTGGGGTGTGGTCATCAGTCCATAGAAATTAAGGGATTGTATGATGTTATATGTATAGTAGGTGACTAGCAGATAGAATTTGTTTCTTAGGTTTTTGCCTCGCAAATATCTGCGAATTCTACAGTAAGTGCTAGAAAAAAAGCGGCTTAGAATTGTTTTATACATATATTATTATATATTATATATACAATGTGGGCCCCCCAAGATAGCGTTCAGTTGGCGAACATAGCTCCAATTTCACTATGGTTTATGGTACGCAAATAACTATACTTACTGGTGTTTGTAAGCCAACTTATAACTGGGGGGGCCACTTTGTGTATATATATATATATATATACCCATCATTTCAGGATTCACGTTTCACGTTTTGGAATGGATGACATTGGATTAATATACTGATTCACAGCCATTTACCATGTTTTGATCATAGCATATAAGTGACTTCCATTTTGAATATTGCATTGGCATCAGTTGCTGCAAACCCGCATTTCGTTGATTCAAGAACATTCCAGAATTTCAACGGGCAACTCTATCATCCTTGTTCCTATGAAATACTTATCGCAAAGAAGACCCGCAGCGCTGAAGTCATAAACAGCAGTCCATTGTCACAATCTGAACGCCCAACATGGCCACATGGCTGCGCACGACTACTACAGTGGGCCTTGGAGGTTCTCACGTGTTACTGACGGTGGCATTTCTGGGCGACAGAATTTCACAAACTGCTTGGCAACCAGGTAACATGCCCTTGCAACCAGACAGACACCTACTTTGACGCTTCAACTTTTTGGCTTATAATCCAGCTATTAAAATTCAGTCAGTTCATTCAAAGCCCCCTGGACGCAGAAAATTGGGTTCGGCTGCCCATCCTTCAATATGACCTCTGCCTAATGAGACCTCGAAAGTTTCCACTGCGTTTTGCGTTTTTGGCCCGCCATTTTTCATGATGCATTTAAGTTTTATTTTTTTTCCGTCCGAACTTGGATATTTTAGGCCGCTAAGCCAAAAAATAATTCCTTGGGATGCCCCACCAGTTTCTGATGACCCACTTCCTCGGCTGCACGGTCGCTGCCAGTCGCACTGAGGAGCCGCCGACGCCTGGGGAAACACTTCGGCGACGACGAGGTCTGGGACATCTTGGCGCAGGCGGCGGAGCATTGGCGGTGATGGCTCCACCCGTGAAGGGCCAATGGCGACCCATCTGGGGCCCCCAAGATAGCTAAGTTGGATAATAATTCCGATAGTTATGGTTTGTGGCGTTTATGGTACTTATAACTACGTATACTTACTGATGTTTATAAATTATAAACCCACAAACATAACCGGGTGGCCCCACAAACATATGTGGGGTCAACTCTAGACGGGGATTTTACCAGCCAAAAAAAACATTGAGTGATTCGATATTTTGTTTCTTGACCTATTCCCTGACTAGATGGGCCATGGAACGCGTTGACACTTCAAATTGTAGGTTCAGTTCTAACTTGCTATATCCAGTCATTTTGAGGCATAGACTTGTTGCAAAGCAAATTGACTCACAGAAACAGTGGTTATATGTATGGGTAATGTTGACCCCGGATTAATAAACCCCCCCCCCCATAGGTCAACTAGGTCAACAAGGTCCAGTGAGGAGGTCCAAAAACCGAACCCCCCAAATAATGTGACCATTCATTCATCCATAAACGATTATTATAAGATTCCTATGGGAAAAGATTGGAAAACAATGATAAACCATCAGATTCCTATAAGAAAAGATGAGAAAACTTATGATAAACCATCAGATTCCTATGAGAAAAGATGAGAAAATCTATGATAAACCATCAGATTCCTATGAGAAAAGATGAGAAAACCTATGATAAACCATCAGATTCCTATGAGAAAAGATGAGAAAACCTATGATAAACCATCAGATTCCTATGAGAAAAGATGAGAAAACCTATGATAAACCATCAGATTCCTATGAGAAAAGATGAGAAAACCTATGATAAACCATCAGATTCCTATGAGAAAAGATGAGAAAACGTATGATAAACCATCAGATTCCTATGAGAAAAGATGAGAAAACCTGTGATAAACTATCAGATTCCTATGAGAAAAGATGAGAAAACTATATAAATACATCAGATATCTTATGAGAAAAGATGAGAAAACGTATGATAAACCATCAGATTCCTATGAGAAAAGATGAGAAAATCTATGTAAACCATCAGATTCCTTGAGAAAAGATGAGAAAATCTATCGATAAACCATCAGATTCCTATGAGAAAAGATGAGAAAACGCATGGTAAACCATCAGATTCCTATGAGAAAAGATGAGAAAACCTATGGTAAACCATCAGATTCCTATGAGAAAAGATGAGAAAACTATGGTAAACCATCAGATTCCTATGAGAAAAGATAAGAAAACCTATGGTAAACCATCAGATTCCTATGAGAAAAGATGAGAAAACCTATGGTAAACCATCAGATTCCTATGAGAAAAGATGAGAAAACCTATGGTAAACCATCAGATTCCTATGAGAAAAGATGAGAAAACTTATAAGATACAATCAGATATCCTATGAGAAAAGATGAGAAAACTTATAAGATACCATCAGATTCCTATGAGAAAAGATGAGAAAACGTATGATAAACCATCAGATTCCTATGAGAAAAGATGAGAAAACCTGTGATAAACTATCAGATTCCTATGAGAAAAGATGAGAAAATCTTTGATAAACCATCAGATTCCTATGAGAAAAGATGAGAAAACCTATGATAAACCATCAGATTCCTATGAGAAAAGATGAGAAAACGTATGATAAACCATCAGATTCCTATGAGAAAAGATGAGAAAACCTATGGTAAACCATCAGATTCCTATGAGAAAAGATGAGAAAACTTATGATAAACCATCAGATTCCTATGAGAAAAGATGAGAAAATCTATGATAAACCATCAGATTCCTATGAGAAAAGATGAGAAAACCCTATGATAAACCATCAGATTCCTATGAGAAAAGATGAGAAAATCTATGATAAACCATGAAATTCCTATGAGAAAAGATGAGAAAACCTATGGTAGACCATCAGATTCCTATGAGAAAAGATGAGAAAACCTATGGTAAACCATCAGATTCCTATGCGGGAACGTGAGGAAACCACGCAAAAACCATCAGATTCCTATGGGAAAAGGTTAGACAACTAGTGGAAAACTATCAGGTTCCTATGGAGAAAAAAGAAAACCCTTGGTAAACCATAAGGTTCCTATGGAGAAAGAATAGAAATTAAATGGCAAACCATCAGAGTCCCATGAGGGAATGACAGAGAGTCAGTCACCTCTTCCCAACATGATGAGCCAACCCAAAAAACCTCTGAAACCAATGTGTTTGGCAATAGCGCGGCTTCGACCTAATGAAAGCACAGCTCTTGCAATGAAAGAGAGTCACCTCTTCCCAACATGATGAGCCAACCCACAAAAAACCTCTGAAACCAGTGTGTTTGGCAATAGTGCGGCTTCGACCTACTGAAAGCGCAGCTCTTGCAATGAAAGAGAGTCACCTCTTCCCAACATGATGAGCCAACCCACAAAAAAACCTCTGAAACCAGTGTGTTTGGCAATAGCGTGGCTTCGACCTAATGAAAGCACAGTTCTTGCAATGAAAGAAAGGCACCTCTTCCCAACATGATGAGCCAACCCACAAAAACCTCTGAAACCAGTGTGTTTGGCATTAGCGCGGCTTCGACCTAATGAAAGCACAGCTCTTGC
>CAMXCT020006500.1:353644-386144 GCA_947184155.2 Cladocopium goreaui
GTATTAGCAGCAGTAGTAGTAGCAGTAGTAAAAAGTGCCACATTGGAAAAACATATTTGCGAGGTGGATGAGGAAAGATCAGGCAATGTTGATATAGTTGTTGAACTAGTTCATTGCTTAATTGATTGCAGTCTGAAGCACGCATATAAAAAAGTCATCGCGGCTGGCTGGGGTTTACTAATTGGGGGGGGCGTCCTTTTATTTGTGGGGGGGACACCGCTCAAGGGGGGTAGCCTTTCTGAGCTCCCAAAAACAGCATTTTTTAATTAAATTTTAATTAGAAATCGATCATTTGGGGGATGCGTTTTTTTTTTCAGTTTTGGCGTCTTGAAACTGGCACATTGCAAAAGTATATTTGCGAGGGTGGATGAGGAAAAGATCAGGGCAATGTTTGATGTAGTTGTGAAATCAATTCCATTGCTTCAATTATCAATCTGAAGGCAGCATATAAAAAAGTCATCGGGCTGGCGGGGGTTTACTAATTGGGGGGGGCGTTTTATTGTGGGGGGGAACACCGCTCAAGGGGTAGCCTTTCTGAGCTCCCAAAAACAGCATTTTTTAATTAAATTTTAATTAGAAATCGATCATTTGGGGGATGCGTTTTTTTTTTCCAGTTTTGGCGTCTTGAAAGCCACATTGCAAAAATATATTTGCGAGGTGGATGAGGAAAGATCAGGCAATGTTGATATAGTTGTTGAACTAATTCATTGCTTAATTGATTGCAGTCTGAAGCACGCATGTAAAAAATTCATCGCGGCTGGCTGGGGTTTACTAATTGGGGGGGGCGTCCTTTTATTTGTGGGGGGGACACCGCTCAAGGGGGGTAGCCTTTCTGAGCTCCCAAAAACAGCATTTTTTAATTAAATTTTAATTAGAAATCGATCATTTGGGGGATGCGTTTTTTTTTCCGGTTTTGGCGTCTTGAAACTGGCACATTGCAAAAGTATATTATACTTGCGAGGTGGATGAGGAAAGATCAGGCAATGTTGATGTAGTTGTTGAATCAGTTCATTGCTTCATTGATTGCAATCTGAAGCACGCATACAAAAAAAGTCATCGCGGCTGGCTGCAGTTTACTAATTGGGGGGGGCGTCCTTTTATTTGTGGGGGGGACACCGCTCAAGGGGGGTAGCCTTTCTGAGCTCCCAAAAACAGCATTTTTTAATTAAATTTTAATTAGAAATCGAACATTTGGGGGATGCGTTTTTTTTTCCAGTTTTGGCGTCTTGAAACTGGCGCATTGCAAAAGTATATTATACTTGCGAGGTGGATGAGGAAAGATCAGGCAATGTTGATGTAGTTGTTGAATCAGTTCATTGCTTCATTGATTGCAATCTGAAGCACGCATACAAAAAAACTTATTGCGGCTGGCTGGGGTTTACTAATTGCGGGGGGCGTCCTTTTATTTGTGGGGGGGACACCGCTCAAGGGGGGTAGCCTTTCTGAGCTCCCAAAAACAGCATTTTTTAATTAAATTTTAATTAGAAATCGATCATTTGGGGGATGCGTTTTTTTTCCAGTTTTGGCGTCTTGAAACTGCCACATTGCAAACGTATATTAAACTTGCGAGGTGGATGAGGAAAGATCAGGCAATGTTGATGTAGTTGGAACAATTAATTGCCCAATTGATGGCAACTTCACAAAAAACATCTGAAACCAGTCTGTTTGGCAATAGTGCGGCTTCGACCTACGGAAAGCACAACTCTTGCAATGAAAGAAAGCCACTGGAAGTAATCAGAGGCAATGTCCAGAAGCAGGCAAACGTAGCTAACATAACAGCAAGACATTGGCAGAGAAAGGCGCACAACACACAAGCATTCAAGCCAGCTGTGTGCCACCCCCGGGCTGCAAGACGCACCCTCCGGGAATCGAACCTGGGTCCATTGGCCCAGAGCCTATTCAATACCACTATGCCGCGGGGGCTTGACCTAAATGGCAAAAAAAGGCTTTATAGAACCACTGACTGGGCCTGGAAAGGGGTTTGCCGGAATCAAAAACACAATGCGCAACACCCCCCCTAACCCCCCAACCAAACCCGCAGCCAAACCCCCAAACAACCCCCCCAATTAATGAAACCCCCCCAAATAACCCTCCCCAGCCCTTTGGTAGTCGCCTCCAGCTCACGAAAGGCTCTTGCAACGATAAAAAGTCACCTTTTCCCATCATCATGAGCCAAAAAACCTCTGAAACCAGTGTGTTTGGCAATAGCGCGGCTTCGACCTAATGAAAGCGCAGCTCTTGCAATGAAAGAGAGTCACCTCTTCCCAACATGATGAGCCAACCCACACAAAACCTCTGAAACCAGTGTGTTTGGCAATAGCGCGGCTTCGACCTACTGAAAGCGCAGCTCTTGCAATGAAAGAGAGTCACCTCTTCCCAACATGATGAGCCAACCCACAAAAAACGTCTGAAACCAGTGTGTTTGGCAATAGCGCGGCTTCGACCTAATGAAAGCGCAGCTCTTGCAATGAAAGAGAGTCACCTCTTCCCAACATGATGAGCCAACCCACAAAAAACCTCTGAAACCAGTGTGTTTGGCAATAGCGCGGCTTCGACCTACTGAAAGAACAGCCCTTGCACAGAGGGAAGATCAGAAAACCTATGGTAAACCATGAGATTCCTATGAGAAAAGTTCAGAAAACCTATGGTAAACCATCAAATTCTTATGAGAAAAGATTAGAAAACCTATGGTAAACCATCAAATTCCTATGAGGGAAGATGAGGAAACCACGTAGAACCATCAAATTCCTATGAGGGAAGATTCGAAAATGAATGGTAAGCCATGAGATTCCTATGAGAAAAGTTCAGAAAACCTATGGTAAACCATCAAATTCTTATGAGAAAAGATAGGAAAACCTATGGTTAACCATCAAATTCCTTGAGGGAAGTTGAGGAAACCACGTAGAAACCATCAAATTCCTATGAGGAAAGATTCGAAAATGAATGGTAAACCATGAGATTCCTATGAGAAAAGTTCAGAAAACCTATGGTAAACCATCAAATTCTTATGAGAAAAGATAGGAAAACCTATGGTTAACCATCAAATTCCTTTGAGGGAAGATGAAGAAACCACGTAGAAACCATCAAATTCCTATGAGGAAAGATTCGAAAATGAATGGTAAACCATGAGATTCCTATGAGAAAAGTTCAGAAAACGTATGGTAAACCATCAAATTCCTATGAGGGAAGATTCGAAAATGAATGGTAAACCATGAAATTCCTATGAAAAAAGATGAGAAAAACTATGGTAAACCATCAAATTCCAATGAGAAAAGATCAGAAAACCTTTGGTAAACCATCTGAGGGAAGATGAGGAAACCACGTAGAAACCATCAAATTCCTATGAGGGAAGATTCGAAAATGAATGGTAAACCATCAGATTCCAATGAGAAAAGATAAGAATACCTATGGTAAACCAAAATAGGAAGTAACCCTGGAAATTGTAACCCGAATTAAAAAGTAAAAGGGAGTAATAGCAAATTAGTCCCACCAAAAATTTGGGGATCCCGGAGGGGTATGATTAATTCGGGGGTAGTGTTCCATTATTAGGGGGGGAAATCAGCACGTAGAGGACTTTAGTATTGCCCAAAAAAATCCGGTGAAAAGGGGTATGATTAATTTGGGGGTTTTATTAATCCTAACCCAACATTAGTTACTTTAATCTTTTGGTGTCTTTTGGTATCGATGGGATTATCTACGTTCACCAGCTAAGAATCTGTCATTTTTGGCAGGGTATCTAAGATTGGCACTGTTTTCTACATATTTTTTTTGTGACCAGTTTATATCCCCAATAATTGAGGTTATTTTTTGGGACATTTACATACATTTTCCAATTGTGAAGGATCATTATTATCACCAATAGTAATATAAATAATTATCTAGCCAATATATATTGGATATTAAGTCATTATATTGATTATCCTTAAGACCAATCATCCTTGCATACATTTACTATTAAGGATCATTATAACCAAAAGAATACCAATAGTAATCCAATAGAAACTTCGCCGCTTCACGCCCAAAACGCGCTAGGTTTTGCTGGGTCTTCGTCACATCCACGCGCGAGGCATTGTGCATCGGGCATCTCGGTGAATCGATCGTTGCGATCGTTGCGATCTGTTTGTGGGGCCAGGCGATAGCTAAGTTGGTTTATAATTCCAATAACCATAGTTATTGGTGAACATAACTAGTTTAACCATGGTTTATGGTTTATGGTACTTATAACCATAGTTAATAGGGTTTATAATTCCAATAAGATAATAACATCCAATAACTATAGAGTTTATGAAAGTTTATGATACTTTTAACCATAGTTTTCATGGGTGTTTATAAACCAACTAACATCACTGTGGGGCACCACATTGCATTTAGAGTTCTATTTGTAAAACAAATTCCTGTACATACTGTAATCTGCCGGTTTTGCAGAATCACATTCAATTCCTTTGTTTTCGACTGTTTTCTTGAAGCCATTCATAGATGCCCTTTTCCCATTCGTTGGTTGATGAATAGAGGCGTTTGAAGAAACCCCTCTAGGAACAGGTAACTGATGATAGATGGTATACCAAACCGGCCCCTCTCTTTTTACAAAAACAACATTATTGGACTCCAAAGTATGGCTTATGATACTTATAACTATCTTATAACTATAGTTAAGTTGGTTTATAGGTACAGTAGTTAGGGTTTATGATACCTATAACCACAACCCAAAAGTTACTATGGATGGAAGAAATCTTGCACCAGTTGATAGAGGGTAAACATCCCATCATTAATTTTAGGGTTTTAACATGTTACTATCCTTTTGGTGGTGCAGGATTTCGCAACCATGCACTGTAGGTACAGTAACTATAGGTTTATGATATTCATAAGTATAGTTAAGTTGGTTTATAGGTAAAATGATACTAAGAACTAGTGCTGTTCAAAATCCAACTTATAACTGGGGAGGGCACATTGTATCAATGGGGATATTTGCCAACCCTAAGCGAAGAAACAAAACTTTAAATGAATTTTGCTACTGATCAATAGGGATATTTATGACTAACCCTCATCTGCTCGGCTCGTACACCTTCACACGACTCCTTATGGGAGTGTGAATCTGACGGAGATGGTTTTGGAACATCCGTTTCGATTCTTGATTTTGCCTGATTTGTTGCGCGCTAGTGCCGACGCGGGGTTCCCGTCGTTTGGCTACTGAAACCCAATTACGACTGACGGCCAGCCCCGTGCACTGCGCAAGCACCTCAATTGCCCGAGTTGTGCAACCACTGCAGGGTACCTGTTGCTGGTATGCCGAAACAGACAGCGTATCCATCTGGCGCAATCGCAGTCGAAGATGCACGATTAAGAGACATATCGACCGGGATGAACTGGAACATGCCAGATGCCAGGGAGGTACGCTCTGGGTTGGAGACTGCCGAACAACGTATGACTTCACGCTGGTAGAATACCATTTGCATATTCATGAGGTATCATGGATAATCTTTTCTACCCTCAATAATGCCCTTGAGAAAGAATTTGCGCCAGAGTTCTGGGATATTGTCAACTATAGCCGCAAAGAGCGGTGGGGTTTCCTAGAACTATCCTGGGATGGAAAAGCCTACGAAGTTGCTCCACCATATACTCAAATTCGTCTATCCATTTTCAATGAAATTGCCCACACTATGAGGGTTGTGAAACCTTTCGTGTCAAACATTAACACCAGTCACCAACTTCATAATAAATTTCACATTTTTGAAGTGTTCTAAGTGTGTGGTTGGCCACCTAGGGAGGCCACCAAGATCACCCAAAAATGTGTTAACTTCCATCTAAACACACACACATATATATATATATATGTATATATAGATATACTTTTGAGATGAATTTAGTTGTTGTTGGCCACCAACGGAGAGTTTGAACGCCCTTTGGTTTGGGGTTCCAGCTGAATTTTCACTCCAATCCTATCTTCCTTTGCTAGTTGCTTTATGTGGATCTGCAAAGGTACCCCGGTATACATACATATGTGTATTTATATATATATAATGCCAACATCGGATTAATCAACCCCCCCCCACCAGGTAGGTAGGGGGGTACCTTCTGGCTAGTTTCTTGACTACCCCTTAATAATAAGAAACTCTGAACCATAAAAATTTGGATATGGCTTACGTCAATTAGATCTTAATTGAATTCTATTGGATTTGTTAAAATCTCATGGATCAGAAAGGTGGTTGATTAATCGGGGGCAAACCATGGTTATTATTAATGGGGGACATGGGCTCATGGGGGGTACCCTTTGGGAGCTATCCAAACTGATGATTTTTATAAAGATTTTAATTAGAAATCGATCATTTGGGGAATAGTCATTTTTTGAATTTTTCAATGATCAACTTAAACCTTAAGTATACCATCCCCAAAAAGATATTTCCAATTGGATAATTTTCGGTATAGCTCTATTTGAGATGATGTAAAATGACCTCCACATGTGGCCCAAATGATTATTTAATGGGATGGTTTATTCTTGGGTTTATCACATTAATTGTCTATGTATCCATTGACCCCTGCTGAAGGCTGTACCAATCCTTACATAATTTAAATTGCGGACATACACTTAGAACACATAAATTACCCCCAAAGTGTTCTAAGTACCTTTTAGAACATGTTCTAAGTGTATGGGTTTTGGTGGGTGTTCTAAGTGTACACTTAGAACACATTCTGCTGCCGAATTTTTGATTTTCGTTTTCCAAATAGTGTTCTAAGTGTATGTCCTTAACTATAAATAGGAACGAACTGGGCCGCTGGAAATCATTGAAAAAATGCAGACGAAAACATCAACATGAGAAGATTAAATGGTATCACCAAAAGATATTGGATGGTAACATATGACAACTAAATCTACTGTAAACAAGATGTTTCTTTTGTGTAAATCCAACATATCTTTGACCTAGGTGGGCGACGCGCTACCACCGCTGATGGACCTGATCCCAAATACAAATGGGGTGAACTCATTCCCAGCACACGCATGCTCTCTGTCCTTCGAGTGGCCAACAGCAAAAAAAAACATGTCACTAATAATTGACCAATTATATTTTCAAAATGGACAATTAAACACATTTCTGGGTGATGTTGGTGGCCTCCCTACTAAGTGGCGAAACAAACACTTAAAACACTTGCAAAAAAGGGCAAATGCAATACTCAAGTTGGTGACAGTGTTTGATACACATGGTCTCCGTCCTTCGAGGGGCCAACAACAACTAAACCAATCTCAAAAAGTATCCATTTCAAAAGGGAACTTAAACAAATTTCTGGGTGATGTTGGTGGCCTCCCTAGGTGGCGAACCAGACACTTAGAACACTTGTAATAAGGGAACATTGTACTCAAGTTGGTGGCAGTGTTGGATACACATGCTCTCCGTCCTTCGAGTGGCCATTAAATAAACACCAATGTCACAAATAATTATCTATCTTAAAAGTACACTTAATGCATCTTGAAGCACATGTCTGGGTGATGTTGGTGGCCTTTTTAGGTGGCGAACCAATCACTTCGAACACTTCCAGAAAGAGAAAATCAATACTCTCGTTGGTGACTGGTCAGAATGTTTGACACACCGTTTCTTCATCCCTCAAGTAGTAAACAACAACTAACCACATCTCACAAGTCTGTTTTTTTAAAAGAAAACTTATATAAGCACTGGGTGATGTTGGTGGCCTCCCTAGGTGGCGAACCACACACTTAGAACACTTGCAAAAAGGGGAAAAACAATACTCAAGTTGGCGACAGTGTTTGATACACATGCTCCCCGTCCTTCGAGTGGCCAACAACAAATAAACCAATGTCACAAGTAATTATCTATCTTAAAGGGCACAAAAGCACATGTCTGGGTGATGTTGGTGGCCTCCCTACTAAGTGGCGAAACAAACACTTAAAACACTTGCAAAAAAGGAAAAAATGCAATACTCAAGTTGTTGACAGTGTTTGATACACATGGTCTCCGTCCTTCGAGTAGCCAACAACAAATAAAAACCCATGCCACAAGTAATCATTAATTTGAAAACAAAACTAAAAAACAAAAACATTTCTGGGTGATGGTGGCCTCCCTAGGTGGCGAACCACACACTTAGAACACTTGGAAAAAGGAAAATTTATACTCAAGTTGGTGACAGTGTTTGATACACATGCTCTCCGTCAGTCGAGTGGCCAACAACAAATAAACCTGTATGACAAAAGTAATTATAAATTTAAAAAGGACGCTTTAACACATTTCTAGGTGATGGTGGTGGCCAAAACACACTTAGAACACTTCCAAAACAGACATTTAATACTCTGGTTGGTGACTGGTCAGGATGTTTGACAGACCTGTTCTTCATCCCTCCAGTGGTCAACAGCAACTCACCCCATCTCAAAAGTATTTGTTTTTAAAGGAACCAAACAAAAAACACATTTCTGGGTGATGTTGGTGGCCTCCCTAGGTGGCGGACCACACACTTAGAACACTTGCAAAAAGGAAACACATTGAAAAGGAACAGGATAGTCAAGTTGGTGACAGTGTTTGATACACATGCTCTCCGTCCTTCGAGTGGCCAACAACAAATAATCCCATGTCACAAGTAATTATCTATCTTAAAAGTACACTTAATGCATCTTGAAGCACATGTCTGGGTGATGTTGGTGGCCTTTTTAGGTGGCGAACCACACACTTAGAACACTTGGAAAAAGGAAAATTTATACTCAAGTTGGTGACAGTGTTTGATACACATGCTCTCCGTCAGTCGAGTGGCCAACAACAAATAAACCTGTATGACAAAAGTAATTATAAATTTAAAAAGGACGCTTTAACACATTTCTAGGTGATGGTGGTGGCCACCCTAGGTCGCGAACCACACACTTAGAACACTTCCAAAACAGACATTTAATACTCTGGTTGGTGACTGGTCAGGATGTTTGACAGACCTGTTCTTCATCCCTCCAGTGGTCAACAGCAACTCACCCCATCTCAAAAGTATTTGTTTTTAAAGGAACCAAATAATCACAGTTCTAGGTGATGGTGGCGGCCTCCCTAGGTGGTGAACCACACACTTAGAACACTTCCAAAATCAGACATTTAATACTCTGGTTGGTGACTGGTCAGGATGTTTGACAGACCTGCTCTTCATCCCTCCAGTGGTCAACAGCAACTCACCCCATCTCAAAAGTATTTGTTTTTAAAGGAACCAAACAATCACATTTCTGGGTGATGTTGGTGGCCTCCCTAGGTGGCGGACCACACACTTAGAACACTTGCAAAAAGGAAACACATTGAAAAGGAACACAATACTCAAGTTGGTGACAGTGTTTGATACACATGCTCTCCGTCCTTCGAGTGGCCAACAACAAATAAACCCATGCCACAATTTATAATCTATTTACAGGAAACCTAAACACATTTCTGGGTGATGGTGGTGGCCTCCTTGGTGGGGCTTCCTTAGGTGGCGGACCACACACTTAGAACACTTCCAATAAGAGAAAATCAATACCCAAATTGGTGAGAATGGTTGATACTTTTTTGTGCTCCTAGTTATAGGTAGAACCAAACCTTTCAGGCAGCGGGTCGTGATCTTGGTGGCTTTTTAGTGCCTAATGAAAGTAGTGCCTAATTAAACGTCATGTCTTCTGAATAACATGTAAAAGACAATTGAAACATGTTGTTAAAGTTATATGGTGTTTTGGGGTAGAATTATATTATATTATATTATATGTTATTATATTATATATATATATATTACCCCATTTTATTTTATGTTATATTGCATTTTAATACAATATTGTATATATGCCTTACCAATTGTTTTGTTTGACTACTTTACATGGACGGACATACACTTAGAACACATGTTGGAAATATAAGATGTGTTCTAACACGTTTCTGCTGATGTTCTAAGTGGCTCACTTAGAACATGTTCTAAGCCTTCACTTAGAACAGTTAGGGTAAATTTCACCGGCAGCAGAACGGTGTTCTAAGCGTATGTTTTTTTTGCGGAGAACACTTTGTGTTCTAAGTGTAGGTCCTTAACTATATAGTTTTACTGGTTTGATTCTTCTCATTTCCAGGTGTCTAGGCTGGTTCAATCCCATTCTTGGCTGCTTAAATCATCTTAAATCTCTAAAATCATCGTTTTTTGGAGGGCTCCGTAGATGGCGTGGACCCGTAGCCATGATTTGGTGTCCCTAAACGAGACGCAGTTCGCCGTTCGGGGAACCGTCCGCGGTCCGTTCGCGGTTCGTTCAGGATATCAAATCCATGAATCTCTTCCTCACGGACGAAGGTGCCCTTGGAACATGGGGGTTTCCAGGTCGTCATGGGGATAGCCCAATAGCTGGATGGTGACTATTTCCATGGGAAAATCCGAATCTAAAGTGGATATAGCGCCGGACAACTACTTAGAACATCGTTTTGGAAATTTTTCGGTGGGTACGCGCGCTCTACTTAGAACATTTTCGGCGAATAGGGGGACGTATGTTCTAAGTGACTTAGAACATATGAGGATCCTCTACTTAGAACATGCCATCATATATACATGTAAATATATGTATATGTATACATACATACAACTTAACACTGCATATTTATATTATATATACAGGTGGTGTGATGTTGCGTTAAGATACATGGAGATGTCTGAGGTATATTGAAATTATATGACCGATTGAGCGGTTGGAATGGTCCAAAGCCTACATCCAATAATGAGTCTTTTTGAACATCATCAATGAATATATAGGATTATCTTTTCCAAAAATGCACGTAGATAGCTGGGGAGATTCTTACTTAGAACATGGGGGAACCCCCAAAACCTCTACTTAGAACATCCCGTGAACATATATGTTCTAAGTAGTGGTCCAGGATCTCTACTTAGAACATGTTTTGGAATTCCAAAACCAATGTTCTAAGTATATGTCCGGCACTATAAATAAAGGGGATTCTTATTGGGTTTACCACATCAATGGGAACTAGGTCGATCTTAGATGGGTAGAAACTAATCCAAAATAGTCTTTTTGTATCAATGGGATTATCTACGTTCACCAGCTAAGATTTTTTCATTTTTTGCAGGGGATCTAAGGTTCCCCCATTTGTTGAAGCTCCTTTTAGCTATGAGTCAAAACCAGGGAAAACCCTGTGTACCCTAAGTCATAGCTGGTTAATGGGATGTAAAAATTCCCCAAAACATGTTAATAATAGGTTTTGACACATCCCCATTTAGTTCAGGGATTTTCCAGCCACGTTTGATAACCATATAGGGGATTGGCATACAGAGTTGGGGCCCCTCAATTGGATACAATGGCCAGGACCATCGAAGTTCAATTGCAGGAAGCAATTCAGCAATTCGAGTGGACACAGTCATGACATGATAGTCATGTTTGGGGCCTCCGGCAATCAAACATAGCAATGGAAATCCACCATTCATACATCATATACTGGTTGGTGGTTTGGAACATTTTTTATTTTTCCCATCATATTGGGAATTTCATGGAATTCCATCATCCCAACTGACTTTCACTCCATCATTTTTCAGAGGGCTAGGGCTCAACCACCAATTGCAGTGTATTTTGTCATGAAATCCCCTGAAAAGTCCCAATTTTGTTGATCTCCCAAGAAATCCCCTGATTTACGTCCCATCCCGGAGCCATCCACGAGGCGTGATCAAGCTGGGTGACTTTGGCGTGTCGCGACAAATGTCTGAGAAGACCATGTGTTTGCACTCCTTCTACGGCACCCCGTTGTGCCTTGGACGAAAACACGACGAAGAAGAACCTGCAGTGATGGTCCAACTAACAGTTTTTTTTTATGGGTTTATAATGATATATATATATATAACCCTAGTTATAGGAGTTATAAACAGCTATAAATGGAATTATAACTCCTATAACTAGGGTTATATATCATTATAGAGCCATTTATAACTGTTAAGGGCCATAACTGTGGGGGTTCCGCTGGCTGAAAGGTTTCATTGAATCCCCGAACATGGAGGTGTCCATAGTCTAATGGGGGTACCCCAATAGCTGGTTTTGAATGGTTTATATGCTATAAAAATGGATGCTTTGTGGGTACCCTTATTTTAGGACACCACCATATATAATGATTGAATCCCCACGAATTTCGTGCGGAATTTGGCAGTTAGAGATCAACATATATAGAGGATGTCCCAGTTTTTTTTTCGATGGGATTTTTCCCATGGTTTAACAATGTTTAACCTCCATTTGGTTCAGGGATTTTCCATCGTTTTCCCATGATTTCCCATTAACACATCCATTTTCGGGATTTTTCATGGTTTCCCATAGTTTTCCCTTTCCCATTTCATCTATAGTTGTCCATGATTTAAAACCTATGGTTTTCCAATAGTTTCCCATGATGTTCCTATGGTTTTGGTGTCTTTTTCGAGCTGTTGACGCGCCGTTGCCGTATCTGCCGAGGTACTTCTCGCCGGAGATCATCGAAGGTAGGGGAAACGCATCGGGTTTCCCCATCGGAAAAACATGGGAAATCCCCGAACGCAATATGTAGAGGTTTGGGAAAATATGGGAAAACCACAGGAAAATCATAGGAAAATCTGGGAAGACAACAGGAAAACCATAGGAAAACCCATGGGGAATCCTCTATAAATTCATGTTGATAGCTGGAAACATATGAAAATCATGGACATTTCGTGAACATGTTCGGCACGTTCACGGTTCAAAGGTCAAAGATTGTATTTTTCTATGTATTTTTGATTCGGGAAACCGATCTGATTGGCAGACACCAACCAGACGTGAGGAGAAGAGAATGATGAACATGATTGAAGATCCCTAGTGGAGATCTATCCAAGCAACTGCTGACACTGGTGACAAGTATGCATCAGTTCAATTCGTTCGGTTGTCAGAGCAAGTGACAAGCCGTTACCTCTCAGAAAGTGATGGTGAAGCCATCAATGAGCTGCTGCCCACACTTGGGGTCAGGTCCCCGTGTCAGTCACATTTGACCTGGTCACATTGGGCAATGGCATGTTTGCCCGCCATGAGACCTTGCAGGTGGTCATGCTTCGGCACCTGACAAAGGATGGCACCGTCAGCATCAAACTGATAGATGCCAGGTCAATTGGCATGTTCCATGACGGGCAGAGTCAGACAGCAGCAATTGCACAAGCCCTGGAAGAACAGCCTGAATCAAGCAATGGTTTTTTGATGTATACCCTGAATTTGACATAGCTACGGAACATGGCCCATTTATGATTTACCTAGATTTACCTAGATTTACCTAGATTTACCTAGATTTACCTAGATTTACCTAGATTTACCTAGATTGACCTATTAAAACATCTGATAAGTGTAATTTTCCATAGATTCAATAACCATAGGTTAAATCCCTCCAAAGTTGTTGTGGATTTTTTGGTATCTTCGCTAGACATGTGACATTTCTTTGTTCCAGCGATTCGCCAAGGTGTCAAAGATCGAAAATCTGTGGCATTCCCAAAGCGAGTTGACCTCAATTTATCGCTGGAAAATTTGAATTTGATTTACACTTGATGCATTTAGCCAACGGAAACCAACTTAGCCAACGGAAACGGTGATATACTGGGATTTTAAGATTGGAATACTTACTGGTCCTAAACGCAGGGAATTGTCGGGAATGATCCATAACAACTATGAAAATAATCATCCCAGCAACCCCCAGCAACCCATCCATTCCCTACGTAAAACGCACCAGTAAGAGTTTTAGTGGGATAGAATCACCATGAACCAACATTCTAGCTAGCAGCTAGGTGGTGCCCCTCGGTAGCCCATTTGATTCAAGAACAGTTCTGACGAAGCAATGATGAATGATCGGATCTGAGGACCTCAGCGGTGGTGTAGTTTGTTTGCTAAGTTGGCTTGTCGGCCAACAGGGATTAACAACTGGGATATCATGTGAATATTTAATATAGTCGGCTAGAACCAACCATAATAATATACTTTAGCTAAGCTGGTGCCCCAGTTTGTTAGCTAAGTTGGCTTGTAGGCCAACAGATGAGTTCATGGATACTCAACAGCAATCGTGTGAATCTTAACTAACAAACATTTTTTCATTTGGGCTTCACATTGTGTGACCCACAAAGAAAGGTCAGGGGGTGAATTTGTATGGCTGAAAGCAGGTGGAATTGCATGTTCAGTGACATTTTACAATAATCTTTATGTCATGATTTATGTAACCATATATAGCATTAAGAATGATATGTTTTGTAAAATGAACATATCACCAAACCAATGTGTATATTTATGTACATTTCGCACCTCCGCAAAAAAGATGGAACAGTAACATCCTACAATGTGGGGCCCCCCATGATGTTCGTTCGTTTATAAACACCAGTAAGTATATATATATATATATAGATTTGCGTACCATAAGCCATAGTGAGTTATTGGAGTTATGTGGCCCCCAACTTAGCTATCATAAATCAGCTATAAATCCCATGAAATCCTTATTTTCTTGTGCTTTTTCTATGATGTTCCTATGGTTTAGCTCCACATGGTGACTAAAACTCGCAACGGTTCTTGGATCTTTTTTGCTGGTTGAGGGATGATGGGGTTGGGCTATAACCCCTACAACTAGAGGTAGATATCCGCTTCTAACTGGAAATTGTAGTAAAGAGTTATAAGTGGATGTATAGAACTAAAACCATCACTTTATGGTTACATGTGGTTACTTTACACGTTTAACAGTGGCTTTTCCTATGCGTTTCACATATCTCTGGTTGTTGTTCGTGTAGGTCGGCCCTACTCGCATTCGACGGATCTTTGGTCCCTGGGGGTCGTCCTGTACGAGTTGCTGAGTTTGGAGCTGCCCTTCAAGGGGCCCAGCCTACAGGACCGAAGCCACGCCGGTGCCCGGTGGTGCCCCAGATGTTTGAAATTTGTTGCCTATGGATATATCACGGTCGAAGGACCACCGGAAAATTTAGCAGATTTTTTACCAACTTAGCGCTTCCGAACTGGGGCACTATACCTTGTAGAAAATGCCTAGTTTTGCTGCAGGAAATGATCCATATTATCGTCTCAAGAGCGGTTTTGGATCTTTTGTGGTTGTTTTTGGGCACACGGCACACGACTGGGCAATGATCTATAAATGGAATACTTAATGGAATTTGATCACAGTGGGAAAGCTAAGCAACCAAAAAAATCCGTGTAAAAGTACGCATAGTGGGTCTTCATCAACGAGAAACGTTGATTTTATGGGAATTTTAACTGGTGATTGTTATAAACACATTTTAGATATTTTTAAATATACGCCACGAATTGGGCACAATAATCACCAGGTTTATTTTCACTAGCGATCTGTGGTGGTTTTCTAGCTATGGTTCCGTTGGTTTCTGCGTTTTTTTTCGGTGTTTTTCGCGGGTGACGTCCCATTTTTTCGGCCCTATCTTCCTAGAATTTCCCTGGGTCAACCGGAGGGATTTTCCGAAAACAGAACTTGACCTGCTATATGTTGATGGTGATATATTTCAAGCCATATTCGCAGGTAACCAACCGATTATTCGTTGACCAAATATGTCGGGATCCCCATACAAAGTGGGGCCCCCCAGTGATGTTTATTGGTTTATAAACCCCATTAAATTAACTATAGTTATAAGTACCATAAATCATAGTTATTGGAGTTATGTTCACCAACTTAGCTATCTTGGGGGCCCCACATTGTATCAACTAATCAGCTAACAATAAGCGATTCTGCAGGGTATCGAAGACTCGGAAGGTATTATATACCCCAAAAAATCACCCAAATGTGGGTTGAACATGGGAATCACACATGATGTCCACCAATTCACGCCAGAGTTTAAAGAGTTATTGCAGTTAAAATTTATACACAACTTGACTATAGAGAAATCCATGATCAATCCCTAAGTGTAATAGTTAAGTCCCAAGCTGCCCTTCAGTAAATTATCCTGTGGTAGTCAAACACGGCAATGGAAAATCCTCAGTTTTTCCACACCTTACATTTTATCAGAGCTGTTCTCTTCCTCCTCGACTAGCTCTCCTCCTCCTCCGCCTCCTCCGCCAGTTTCTCCTCGACCATGTCTGCATCAACTTCCACCTCCACTTCCGCCTTGCCAACTCTTCGCCAAGCTCTTCGCCAACTTCCGAGCTCAGTGCACACTGCAGGACCTCAACCTGGGACCTTCCCAGCTCAGTGTGCACCGCTGGACCTCAACCTGGGACCTTCCCAGCTCAGTGTGGATCGGTGGACCTCAACCTGGGACCTTCCCAGCTCAGTGTGCACCGCTGGACCTCAACCTGGGACCTGCCCAGCTCAGTGTGCACCGCTGGACCCCAACGGCCAGATAGAATGCCAGAAGATATGCCAGATAGAAAGCTATAAGATATGCCAGATAAAATGCCAGAAGCTATGCCAGATAGAATGCCAGAAGATATGCCGGATAGAATGCCAGAAGGTATGCCAGATAGAATGCCAGATAAAATGTCAGATAGATTGCCAGAAGATATGCCAGATAAAGTGCCAGAATGTTTGCCAGATAGAATGCCAGAAGATTTGCCAGATAATAGGCCAGAAGATATGCCAGATAGAATGCCAGAAGATTTGCCAGTAACAAAATGTATAAATGTCATGGTGGGGATCACACGAAGTAAAGTAATTTCGCTGAAACCGTGCATGAAAGCTTCGCAGATTTCTGGGCCAACTGCAGATTACAAATGGGATGAAATAACTCCGCTAACTAAGGCTATACTATCATTATAAGCCAGCTATAGGGCTACAACTGCAGCAAATTGGATGATTTTGGGCTGGACCTACTTAGATGAACCATGGAGTTAGTTAACTAGTTAGTAAATGGATTATAATGGGGATATAAAGGGTTTTATCCCCATGTTACTAACCAGTTAACTAATCCCATGGCCCATCTAAGTAGGCTGTTCTCTCAGGTTGACCAAGTTTTGTTCAGGACGTGATCGCGGCGGTCTTGAGAGGTCAATACGCTCCACTTAGCCGCCCCGCGGAGCGGGGGATTCCGGGGATTGGTGGGGGCTGGGTCGGGTCTCATTTCGGGGATCTAGTCATAACTAACACAACTTGGGTTCATGGTAGATGATGCAATGTGGCCCCCCCCAGTTATAAGTTGGTTTGTAAACCCCAGCAAGTATAGTTATAAGTATGATAAACCATAGTTATTGGAGTTGTAAATCAACTTAGCTATCTTGGGGGCACCACTTTGTGGTAGATGTATCTATGGTTAATGGATGTTAATGGATCTTATAGACCAAGAAACACAATTTACTTACAAGTTAAACTTTTATCTTGCAACTAAGATAGTGGGGGTGCAGGCCAGGGGTGGATATTTATGGGTATAACTATGGTAATAAAGCCCATAAGTTGGGCCCCTACAGCTATGGTATGCTATGGTTATATCCACCACTTCTCGCGCCAACCAGAGAATACGCCCTGGACATTCAATGACCGATTAGCTCCTTTGAACCTCGACTTGTGCGGAGCGAAATCAACGATTTCATCATCGCCCTCGAGACCAATCAGCACACCCATTTGCTGCCTTCAGTGGAGTTGATTCAGATTCATTGGATCTGCCATGGGATCTGAAATCCAAATTGCTGCAGCTGAGCTCAACTATCAGATTTATCTGGGCGCCCGGGGAGGGCAGGCTGCGGTGTTCGAGTTTCGAACACGCCTGGAAATTCATCTTCTACAGACGAATTGGTCGATGTGGTGTTTCGGATGCATGGCGAGCTCGTCTGGATGCGACGTGAGTTGCAGGATGTTCGCAATGAACTTCGCAATGCCCGGCAGTTGTCGGGGCAGACAATCGAAATCTTTGGAGCTCACATGCCCTCCATGGCCGCTGATCTTGGAACCGTCCGAGATCTTTCTGCCCATGCTGCTGATCCTAGATTATATCTGCTTATAACATCTTACAACTGGAACTGCAACCCAAAGGAGTCATGGGGGATATTCAAACATACTGTTTTGGGATTACATAGTAAATGAGAGATATATATATATATTTATAGCAAAGCAAATGTAGCAACATATCCATCTTGGTGACTAGTAACTTATTCCATCTAAAATTCCCATCAAGAATCCTCATGTTGCTTAAATCTTATCAGAATCCCAAGTCATCATGAAATCCTTTGTGAAATCCCATGTTTCTTTCTTCAATCCCATAAAAATCATCATGGTTCTTGGTAAAATACCATGAACATGACTACTGGATCAGAGAACCCATCAATGACCATGAAAAATCATGTCCGGATCATGATATTTTTATCCCATTAAAATCATATTAATCATCAATCCTCCATTGGACAAACACCACCTTCCATGAAATCACGATTGAATCAGATCAAATCACGATTTGTTGGACTTAAATCACTATCAAATCACAAGTAAATCACCATTAAGTCCTATAAAGACCTTATAAGTCACCATGAACTCAGCTCAAATTACCATTATTTCCCAGTAGATTGCCATGAATTCATGGCAAATCACCATGATATCCCACTTTCTTAATATTTAATTGTTTTTGCTTTGAAATCACCATTGCTTCCCATTAAACACCATCAAATCACCATCAAACCATGCATGAATCCTCCATTAAACACACCACTTTCCACAAAATTGCCACTGAATCCCATCAAATCCACCATTTCTTGGACTTGCCATTTGGTTATTTAACATAGCCATGGAAAATCACCATTTTTAATGGGTAAACCATCTATTTCTATGGGCCATCTATACCATGGCTATGTCAAATAACTAGAGGGTAAATCACCATTAAATCACCATTTTAAATCCTAGAGAGGCCTAAAAAGAACCCATCACCCTGAAACGCAACAGGAGTTCAACCAGGTGGTTTCCATGTTGCTGACCCGCGATGCTGAGAAACGGCCCAACGCCGAGGAGCTGTTGCGACGTCGCTGGGCGAATCTCATGGTGATTTCATGGTGGTTTAATGTGGTTTATCCATCGTTTATCCATATAAACATAATGATTTTTCATGGGATTTCATGGTGATTTATGAGAATTTAAGGAATTTATTCATGAAACATGCTCATTTCAATAGATTTCACCAGCACAAATGGTGATTTAATGGGATTTACATGGGATTTAAGTCAAAATGACCACATGAATGGATGGATTAAGTAGGTGGAATTTCAGCAGCGGAAATAATGGTTCAATTGAGATTGAGAGATATTTAGCTTATTTCAGCATAATTAATTAAGACCAATTGGAATATTAAGTTAAAATGGAACAATATATGGTCCAATTTAATATTAATTTCATATTTAATATGTTCCAATCATGATATGATATGTCATATTTAATGAATAATTATGAATATATTTAACTTATTTCACCAATTTAATAATTGATTATGAACAATCAAATATTAATCATATCAAATCAAATTGGTGAAATAAGTGGTTGAATGATGTTAAATGTAAATATTTAACTTATTTGGTAAGTGTTTGATGGTTAATTTCACATGTGTTTCCCTTCTGAATTTTCTTGGTGGATTGACGGGAGAATTTCGAAACGGAAGCCGAAATCTGTGGACCCCCATTTTTTGGTGAATCTTTGACTCTAACCACCTACAAGTCGTGGGGCCCCCAAACGATAGCTAAATTGGTTTCCAACTAGGTTAACTATGGTTTATGGTACGCAAATAACTATAAGGTCCCGCATTGTATATACTTTCGGGGTTTCTTGCTGGTGAAAGCCTTATTCTTAATTGTTGAAAAGCCTATTTTTTGGTTGTACAACCACCTTTGTTGATGCTTAAAGATGAGAGATTCCCGCTATTCGCGCGCGACGCTGAGGTTTGGGTCGCATGGGCCGCTTGCGTCGTGCTGAACACTGGCTGCTTGGGCGATGAGGGCGGGAGCAGGTGATGCGGAGGATCATTCCAGACCAAAACATGCGATTTTTTGGAAGTTAACACAAAAACTCACAATTTTACAACGTGAGGCCCCCTACTTTAATTTATGGAAATATACGAAATTCATCGAAATACTATATCAGTTAAACCAATCTCTAAATGCGGAAAACAACTGGGTATATACAGTAAATGGATTACAGAATAGAGTATACAATATACTGGAGGTTTGATTACATCTGAGAGATATGTTTGTCTCTAATCTTGAATATTTCCTTATTTTATGGAAGCTAAAAGCTAAACAAAATTATGGTGTAAAATATGTTTACTTGTTTATTGTGATTTCACCAGGAAAAATGGCGGTTTGTTGTGGAAGTTCACCTAAAGGGATTGAATGGAGATGTTTCATGGTGATTGAAATCATGGCACTTACTGTATGTTCCAGTCGCGTTACGCAAGAAACATGACATACAATCAACATTAATAGTATTAGATGACTATTTGTATATTACCTTAGTATTAGTATATTACCATACCCATTCGGTAAAGGGAGCCCACAGAGTGGAGCTAGGTCCGTCAGGTCCGGTCCGCAAGGGATATGGCCCTATAAGGTGAGGCCCTAGTTACATGGCTTCGAGGCTTAGCGGAGATGATGTACCAATGTCTACTTAGACATGGAGTTAGGGAAAACTAGCTAGTAAATGGGTTATAATTAATGGGGTAGATATCAATTTATATTGGTTAACCATTTATAGTTAGTCAACTAGCCAGAAACTAACTGGTTAGATATAGGGGGTAAAGAATCCCCAGTTACTAACCAGGAATCGCGTTTTTCCCATGTTCCATCTAAGTAGGTCAATCGACTGGATGGGTAGACTAAGATGGCCATGGAAAATCACAATTTTTTATGGATAAGTCAACTATAAATTGTTATTTTCATGGTGAATCGACTGGATGGGTAGAAACTATTCCTAACTAGTCTGACTTGGCATAGGATTATCGAGCCCTTAGCTAAGAATTGGTCATATTTTGCAAGGTATCTGGCTGGCCATGATGTTTACTGAAGCTTGTCCGCTACGTTTGTCAGCTGGTGGTTCTGCAGCAGTTGGTGGACCTGGTGGACCTGTACCCGGACATCAAGGAGTTCGAGGCCGTGGTGTCACAGTTCGAGAATGCCTGGGCCAACAAACGATCGCTGCTGCGCGTCCGACGAACCAACAAACGTGACAAGCAGAGGACTTCTGATCACCAGGGTTACCCTCTGGTAAACCAACATAGCTATTGACAATGGCCATTTATAGTGAGTTTTCCCATTAAAAATGGTGATTTTCCATAGTTATGTTAGTTTACCGGAGGGTATGAACCTCAAAAATGGGAAAATCTTTCAAGCGGGACTGGCCAGTACAATCCGTATAGTAATTCTTCTCAGTTGAGCCCTGATTTTTTTCACTGAAATTCCAAGTTGTTGATGTTTTTTGTTTTCGCAGTTTTGTAACATTCTGTCATTCTATGCACTGGCGGTGGGGCAACGAGATTCAGTTTTGGGAACATCTGAACAATTATCTCTTGGATCATCTTGAATCTCTGGGTTGCTTGTACGATTCCTTGGCTCTCCGAGATTAGCTTGAAGAATTGAAACCACTTGACTGATTGGTGGTTTCACACATTTTTAAATACTTTTTTTTGATTTTCCATTTCATATATGGGATGTCATCCTTCCCATTGACGAACTCATATTTTTCAAGATGGTTATTGCACCACCAATCAGTTGAGATTGGAACAAAGAACATCATCAGTGGGACTTTGAAGACCCTAAAGAGGAGCTACTGATTGGCACATGTTTCGCCACATTTCGTGGGAATATTCCCTCACATAGCCCTAAAAAGCAAGGGCAAAAAATAAATATATATGTATATGGTAGGTACCTCCAATTTCCATCGGTTGAAATGGAGACATGAGGATTCAGCTTCCCCAGAGCAGACACTTCAAGAATAGCTGGTTAAGACGTGTCCCTTAGGCCTTAAAATTTCTGGTTGTTGGTTGCTCAGCCTTAAAGAAGCCCCTCTTATTCAGGGGGTCACCTGGGTTGGTGACAGGAATGGGTTGACATCCACTGTAGATCCTTGGTTCACCCTGTTGTAAGTTGGTTTGCCATGGTTTGCCCATCCAACTATCGGTGAATCCCAAACTTTCTCCACGGTGAGGCCCAGCCAGTGATGTTTAAGTTGGTTTTAGTAAACCCATTAACCCATTAACTATTTTGTTGTCTCCCCCAAAACCCAAACGTTAACCAGGCGTGAACTGTGCATCAACTTATCATAAATCAGCCATAAATCCCTATGGAAATCCAAATTTTTGGTTCATCAAATTGCCGTTGTCCAGGCCCCCCAGCCTCACCTTGTGGCCCCCAGGTCGCCTGCTGGCAAGCCTGTTGAGCCCGAGAAGACACCGGAGGTCAGCCTACTGGTGGGTGGAAAAAGCTAGCCATGGAGGTCATTGCCGGAGGGTACCCCCTGGTAATTTAACAGTAACGAACTGGAAAATCATGATTTTTCATGGGAAATTTCACTATAAATGGTGATTTTCCATAGTTATGTTAGGTTACCAGAGGGTACTTGGGTTTGACTGAAAATTCAGTGATCAATCATCACCCAGGTGCTCCATGTATGGAATATTTACCTTTACATTTGGGTCATTTTTGGGGTAAATGTAGGTAAATATTCCATACATGGACCTATTATGGCTATGGAGATGCCAACGACGTACGGTGCTGAAGAAGCAGAGGGAGGTGGTGCTCCTATTCAGCCCCAGCATGTGCTGAACTGGAGCTGCCCCTGCCTCAACGCCCTCCAGACGCTCCAATCTCGTCCTGCGGCGCCTGCGGACCACGTGCGCAACCACCTCGCGATGGCGAGTACACACGCTTCTTGTTGGGTAGCTTTTACGGCACCCTTCAAGGAAGCGTTGCACATCAGCCTGCTAGCACTGAAGGGTCTGCCTGGCTATTGTGGTCTTTTGCCTGGGATAATTGCGTCTTTTCGTCCAAGGTTTGCAGAGAAAGTTCGATAGATTGTATCCAACTCTTGGTTTGGGTCGTCTTTTTTATATCAATTATACCCATGATTTTGCACAATGAACGTTCACACATGTTGTCAACGAAAGGTATAGCATTGTTGTCAACGAAAGGTATAGCATTGATGTTTGACTGGAAGACTTTTCGTTCAACACTGACTTGGAACTATCTTTTTTAGGTAAAAGATCCAGTGGAATGTTGATTGGTTTCTGAACTAAAATGTTCGTATCTTTGGCTGCTAATGAAGTGCGCGAAGTTTGTATTGATGCTTTTTGTGTGTTCGTGTTCGCATATTAACCAGGTGTGTATATTTTTTTTTGTGTGTGTGTCTGTGTCTCTGGTTGAAATATATCTATGTAAAAAAAGAATTGATTAATAGCATTGTTGTTGCTGTTGTTGATGTTGTTGTTATTGCTGTGAGGGTGCCATCTATAAAACCTTGTCAGAGCTGCAAAAGTGCCAGCTGGCGAAGTAAGATAAAGCCCAAAACATGAGCAAATATATGTGGATACATGGTGGTTTTTCCCCATTTACTTGACAACAAATTTGGGAAGGGATATGGCGCATGTTTTTTTTTTAAGCCATTACGTAAATTCAGATTTGCCTTGCGGGTGTCATCAAATGAAATTAGCTTTGATATTCAACAATTCTCCATTTAGTTTGTCTTTTCCAAGTTTTTGATTTGCAGACAAATTCCAAATTAGAAAACACAGATGACACAATTGTAGATAGCCTGAAAAGGCAAATCCGAGCGAAGTGAGTGCAGGATTTCAGCAGGGTGACTTAGCCTGGATTTGGATTTTCGAGTGAAGTTGGTAGAAAAGAGAATATGATTTTAGCGTGATTAGATCGGATTGATGTTCTTGCAGTGCTTTGGGTTTTTCGACGTTTTTCCTTTGTCCCATGATGCTGCGTAAATCAGCTCCGCGATACCCCACCTGCAAATCGTTCAGCTCCAGTTGGGCCTGGAAGATGGCACTTTTACAGCGCCACTCTTTCCAGTCCATTGCAGTTAGAAAATGACACACATTAATGGTTAATAATAGATAATATATAATGGTTAATGATTGTCAGCAATGGTTAGTAATGGTCATTGATGGAGTATACCCTCTGGTAAAGTAACAGTTTGCTATTGAAAATGGCCATAGAAATCGTTGATTTACCCATTGATAGCATGGTGATTTTCCATAGTAATGTAAACGTGTACCAGAGGGTACACACTGGACAGCCTTGATAGATAATGTATGCTAACATGGTCATACAAGAAACATTGATACAAACTGCATGTACCTGATTGGCAACCAACCATTTGCGAAACCTTACGTCGAAACGAATCATATTCCAGCCGTCCTGCTAAAACAAACATAGCCCCTACTGCTGAGCCAAAAGTTTTGGGGTCACTATTTTTGCCCGCAATTGATTTGAGAAATTGTCGAGAACTTTGGGGAACAAGCGCGTGCAAACAAAAACACACTAGGTTTGGGAATTTTGAGGCCGCAAGCGCCCAGTGAACAAAACCGGAATCATCTTAAAGGAGCCACCATGACAATTCCGACATGAGTTCGTTGAGAGAGGTTCAAAATCGCTAAGATAAACAAATCCAGAAATGGTTTTGCAGACATCTGTAACATAAGTGCCAAAATGCAATTTAAACAAATGCACCAGGGGAAAAAACTAATAAGCCAGGCAGACCCTGACTGGCAGTGAACGAACAGAAAATTTCCAGTGCTGCAGCTGCCAGGGAAGGGGCTGATGGGGAGGTGCTTCACGCCACACTTCTGCAAGAGCTGTGTGTGGCAGTCCGTACTTTTCGGGCGCCGACGAACAGAACTTGCAATGGCAGCATCTCCTTCCACCCTGTAGTCATCTACGTTGGACATCCATGACCAATCCATGACCTCCATCCATACCAACGCCTTCGACGTCCTCTGAATGCTTGAGCCAGCTTTCAGATTCTTCATTCTAGATTATATACCTAATCATATTTGTAACATTGTCACCCTTGTTTCCTCTTTGAACCAGCTTCATTGACTTGGTGGCTGGCCAGAAACTTTTGGGGGTGGCGTAGCCTGCAGCCTGTTTTTCCGGCAAACCTTTTCATTGGCACACCTCCTGGCTTGCATGTTTGTTTCGGGTTTCCATAGGTCCCGGTACGTGCGGATTGACTCGCACTGTCACATATTATAATTATTATATGCTCTTCCTGTTCTCATTTGCTTTATTTTCCTCCACCTCCACCATGGAGCTTGGAGTTTTTTTTAAAATCCTGTTTCGCAAGTGTGCGCTCTGAGCAATTGCGCTGGACTTTGAGCAGTTAGATCTGTGAAATTCCGAGTGTTCAAATTTTGACCCGTCCCTTGGAGTATCACTTCACTTGGTGGTCAATAACCCTGGTTCGGAAGTCTCCTAAGTGGGTGATCATCACTGTCACCTAACCATCTATAAACTTGCCATAAGTTATAACTGGTCCTAAGTGAATTGTGCCATCTAGAAATCCGGCTTGATCCTGACCCTCAGGTCGTGACGTCGCCATAAGTTATAATAAGCTGATGCTTAGGGGAATTATCCCTAAATGGCTGTTTGAGAACATTTGGTTTTGAGTTGGTGAAGTATGAACCAAAATCAACAAGAATGGATGGATTTGAGGTTATATCAGTAGTTATAAACATCTACTGTACCTACACATGGCTTATCACATCAAGAGACTAGTTTATCACATCTATAACACCTATAGTCATTCTAATTCAGCCAGAACAATACCAATATAAATAAAACCCATCGTAAAACCATTAAAGCAATCATTAAAAACTTATTGTAAATCCATGAAATCCCATTAAATCCACAATTTTCCATGATTTCATGGTGAAATCACCCGTTTTTTGCTGGTGAAATGCGTCACAGCTGCAGGGAGACGTGCTGGTGCGCGTGCGCCGGGCATCCAGGGAGTCCAGGGAGTCGAGGGAGTCGAGTGAAAGGGAGGTCGCCTGGGATTGGGTCGGGAAACGAAGGGATCTGCAACGGTGAGTGGAGCTAAAACCATAGGAAAATCATAGGAAAACCATAGGAAAATCATAGGAAAACCATAGGAAAATCATAGGAAAACCATAGGAAAATCATAGGAAAACCATAGGAAAACCATAGGAAAACCATAGGAAAATGGAGATTTCCATGGGATTTTGCTTGCTGATTTATGATGTTAACGTCCCATTGACAACTGGATCTGAGGCATAGATGTCCCAAATTCCCATTGGTTGGTTGATGAAAAAAGAGGGGGTTGAAGGTTTACCCCTTTAACAGGTTTGTTTGATGATAGATGGGATTTGGGCCAGCTCCCGGCCCCTCTATTTTTACCAAAAGGACATTATTGGGTGAGTTACTGATGATTCAAGGGGATTCAATGGGAAGGTCGTGTCGGTGAGCTCCTCGAAGCATCTCCCGGGGAGTGCGCAACGTGTACTGGAAGATGAGATGGGGAAAAGGACTTGGCTCGATCTACACTGGCATCTGGGATCAAGAGGGGGGTGTGAGACCGTCTCATAATCCACCAGCTGAAGCACGCTGAGACCATCTTGTGCCTTAGCCCCAGTAGATCCTGGTGGTAGCACATATTCAAGGCGTTGGACGAGAACACCAACTGCTTGGAGAATGAGCTCCCGCAACGCCCAGTGCGCGCCATTGGATTCACCAGGCGAAGTCAATCGTCCTCCAGCCGACCGGAAGGTCGCGGGGTTTGGTGGTGATTTCATAGGATTTCATGGGATTTGACTTTGGATTTCATGGGAATTGGTGGTGGTTGAATGGGATTCAGGAATGATTTAATAGGATTAATGGGATTTAGTGGCCATTTAACAGGATTTCATGGTGATTTAGTGATGATTCAAAAGGGTGTTGTTTATGGGATTTAGTGATGGTTTCATGAGATTTAGTTTTGATTTAATAGGAGTTATTTAATGGACAATCATGGATAATTTAATGGGATATATAACTAACCAACAATCTACTTTGCAAAGATGGTGCCCCCCGTGTTCGGAATCGCTAAGTTGCTTGAAATTGCCTTGGCTAAGTGTTGGGTTTATAGTGATGAAATAACTATAGACTACAAATAAAAAAGGGGTTGATAGACTAACTATTTTGAGTATATTATAACGACCTCACTGAGATCTCATTGGAATGGTGGCTAGTAAGGGGAATCATCCCCAAGTTAGCCTTATTTCAGATTTGTGAATTAGTACAACTTACTCAGAACTATTGCATACCAAAGGTGGTGGGTAAAGGTAGGTTTGACCCATCAAAATGGATAGACATGATGTTTGAACTGATAAACTTCGCCAGGAAACAAACAAAACAGTTTTCAGGGTATGTGAGGGCTATGACTAGCAATGTTCAGTAAAAGGTCATGGCAACCCGCAATAAACTAGGTAGTATATTCTATTGGAGTAAATAGATTCAGAGGCGGGTACTGCTTTAATTTTACAACACTATATTCTACTAAAATATCAGAGGCAGTATGTTCTACTATAATAAATTGTGGTATCCCCTCATTTTGAGGCACGCAAGTATGGTTTGTAAGTTGGGTGAATCATCCATTTGCTAAGTATGGAGCCACAGTTTCTTGGCAAAATTATATTTTAACTTAGGCGAATATAGCATTATACCAGAGTTGGATGGCTAAACCAACAAACATCACTGGGTGGGCACATGTTGGGTACATAATGGTACAGCCATTGGCGATTTACACCGCCATTCAACCAACTGATGGGAGTCCATGAAGGAAGTCCAACAGCTACGTTTGCAATCAGAAATGCTCATAAATATAAGCCATTGGTTATTTAACATAGCCATGGAAAATTGCCCATTTATAGATGGTATATAGATAGTTTACCGAACTGAAAAATGGTGATTTTCCATGGCTATGTTAAATAACCAGATGGTATAAGCCACTGGAGTTGGAAATTGAAACAGCTCGAATCTGGGTAAACCTCGGCTGGGTTCGTTGTAGATAAGGTCTACTTTTCGATTCATTTGTGGTACCGCAAGTGGGGAAAAATCAGAACCATCCAAAACTAGGTTAACATATTGGATGGGTACTTTAATCGTTTAGTCTTTTGATATCGATGAGATTATCTACGTTCACCAGCTAAGAATTTCATTTTTTTTGCAGGGTATCTACCCTCTGGTAAACAAACATAACTATGGAAAATCACATTTTTTGATCGGTAAATCAACTATAAATGACCATTTTCAATAGCAAACTGTTAGTTTACCAGAGGGTAAGATTGGCCATGAAAACATGTTTCTGCTGCGTAAAGCCATCCACGCCGCTTTCACCAGATTTTAACATGGCGGGTCGCAGCTATCGTAAACGGGGCCCCACTTTGTAGGGGTGTGCAGTATTTCAGCAAAATTCTGTGCTTCTGGCATTCGCTGTATTGAAAAGCGAAGAAGCGGCATAACTCAAGATAACTCAAGTGTATTTTTTGCAATCCAATGGTCCAGTCCAATGTGTTTTGGATGTGAAGGTAAATCCTTTCGTTTCATAAAACCCATTTGCAGGCAACTGTTGCCATAAATATCATCCATAAACGGACAATTATTCCCTATCTCCAGCTAAAGTGTATCTACAAGGCTAGCCGCAGTTGGTCCCATGGAGTCAACTTCTTCGCTGATTAAATCCCTTGAACAATACTGGTTGGTGGTTTGGAACATTTTTTCCATATATTGGGAATTTCATCGTCCCAACTGACTTTTATATTTTTCAGAGGGGTTGAAACCACCAACCAGTACGTGGTGGCTCATCCCACGTCATATCCTTGGCTTTGGCTCGTGGGATAAGTGAGGCTGATCCACTTATACCTTGTGTGAACTAGTCTGCTTACTAAGTGGGATAAGTATGGATAAGTGGGGTTACCCTCTGGTAAACGTTTACAGTTTGCAACATAGAAAATGGTTCAGTCGAAATAGTTGATTTATCCATTAAACATGGTGATTTTCCATATAAATCACCATTTTCCCATGGTTTCCCATCGTTTTTGGTGATTTTCCATGCGTTTTTGGTATGTCAAAACCAGCAAGTAATCCACCCCGGAACGCCAATCAGATCCAGCGCCGATGTCCAGGCGAAGTCTGATCCGAAAAGCGCGCAGTTGCTGGCGAAAGTGCCGGGATGCCCTGGAGATGGTCCCTGGAGGTCCCTTGAGATGGTGGTGACTGGTTTTTCTCTACAAGGATCTACGGGGCAGTTTCTATGTGAACCCTGTGGTGTCATGGAGTGTTCAAGCATCAAAAACGGCAGTTTCACATAGTTTAACCACCAACATCCAAGAAATTCCAGGTATATCATGGTATATCACTTGATCTTGGGGATTTGAGCGTAGAAAATCCATGAGGATTTTAGTCCCAACAGTGTGGATTTAGGACGAAATCAGGAGTTTGGCCAGAGAAACATGGTCAAACTTGGTGAAGAGTAGTTCTCTTTCACCGGAATGATAGTCAATACAGCTGAACTTTTCAGGCTGGTGAAATATCATAATTTACACCCACAAATATGGTATCAGGGTTCGACCCCGCCCATTCACATCCCTAATTGTTTCTGGAAACAATTAAATACAATGTCTAGTCTATAGGAGGAAAACCGCAGTCAAGATCCCACTTGGAAGGTTCATGTAATGTTACTCTTCAGGAGAATGTCGTGGCTTTTGACAGACACTCATAATGCCAATGAACCCATTTTCCCACGGCTGTTGTTGGTGAACGTGCCCCTTTGCCACTGTTTCCTTCTTAGTTGGCTAGCAGCCCCCAGACATGAACTGCTCAGATGATCCCTGAATTTAATCAACGATTGTATCCTACTTTTAAGTAATTGCAGCCCACTATAGCCCACTCACCAACCATCACTATATTTCATACACCTTTGCTGATTAGTTCAGGTTGTGTTTTGGTTGGCCATTTTGGACGCCAACCTACCGAGTTAAACAGATATCCTTCAGTAAATTCACCTAGATACCCCAGGGATACCCCTTCGAAAAATGATCAACAAAGGGTGTTTTTCTTTTCACATCTGTGCTATTTTAGCCTAGGGTAACATCCAGCATTTTTTCGGATCATTTCCCAATGGGAAAACCCTGGTGTCGAGACGGATCGGCACCCGCAAATTTGTTGCTATCCCTCACAGCTTGAGACAATCCTAACAATCATAGTGTTGGCGATAAACCCCATGAACCATCCCCTTTAAGTGGGGGGTAAGCACCAGCCATTACTTTGTAGTTTGTTGGTGATGTCCCACTTGTTCCCATATTGATATGTTCAATGATATTTATATATATATGTGTTTATTCTAGATACACCCAATTGGTGATCATGCTTGAATCCCATCATACCATCTTAAATCCTCGTCTTTGTTGTTCAAGTCACCATTTGAATCCCTTTGAAATCACCAGTTTTGCTTCTGAAAATCCATTGAAAGCACCATTTTCCCATGGTTTTCCCATGGTTTCCACAGAAAAACCTTGCTGACCTCACCGAGGGCCCCGCGCCATGCCGAGCTCTTCGCGGCCCTGCCGGGCCCGGCGGCGCCGAACGGCAATGCGCGGGAGGAGCGCTATGAGCGACGGCGGCAGGCGGCAACGGCTGGGATGTGGGAAGAGGTTGACCAATGAACTAATTAATGTCAACCCTGGACCCTGGATTAATAAACCCCTAAGGCTGTTTACTTGGGGGGTACCATTTAAGTATTAGATTATGACTATTGGAGGAGTACCCTCCTAATCAATAAAATATGGTTTATTAATCCGGGGTTGACATTAATAGTTGACGTAACACTTAATTACCCTCTGGTAAATAAGCATAGACCCTGAAAATAACCCAATTTTTAATGGAAACTCATCTTCCAAGTCCTATTTGCCAGGGTCTATGTAAATTTACCAGAGGGTAATAGTTAAAGTAACACAATTAATTATAAATCAATATTATCTAACATTCACTATAGTTAATCAATCACAATTATTGTTAATAATCACAATTATCTAATTATTGTTAAAAATCACTGTTAGGCTTACATTAGGTATTCTTCCACTTGGAGAAATGTATGTTATAATGGGAATCTATTAATCCACTACTTGGGGTATCTATGTGTTCTAGTTCGTATAGGTTATCAATCACCACGATTGTGACTATTGACAATTATCTAGTCTTTTTCTGTGTCTTAATCGGGGATATGGGAACCTATATTCGGTTCATCCACTTGGAGAAATGCATATATATATATATATCTATCTATCTATCTATCTATCTGTCTAACGGGAATTGATAGTCTTTTTTTTTGACTTTATATCTGACAAAGTGATCTAATCATTAGTTAAAACCAATATTAGGTTTATCCACTTGGGGGAAAACATTTATATATATAGGTATACTATAATAGACGAAAAAAATAATTCACCAACAAGATCAATCATTAATGTTTAATATGGTCTAAACCTAAAGATCAATATTGATGTATAGATACAATATCAAGTATCACCACACCTACAAAGATGAAGATAATGTAGGATTGCTGAAAAAGGTTAGCTGTTGCTGTTGCAAAGCCAATCATGGAGTATCGTATATTACTCCGATGGCAGTTGCGGTTGGTATGTTGGCAACCAGGAACTGGTGTTTGACCAACGCCCTGCCCTGCACACAGAAAAATGCAGCCGAGATGCATTCCATGCAAGTGGGCATGGTGTCCGTGGCGGCTTGAAGATGGGCAGTGTGGAGGGGTTCGACATGGGTCGAGGGATGGAATCATGATGAATCATTAGATTTGATGATAACCAATGGCATCCGCAAATGGCATCAACAAAAACCTATCGGATATGAAACTATGGCATCGATAGTCCAAAAAAAACATCAACACTTGTCATGCAATAAGTGCAACTCAGGATCCCTAGGGAATTAACACTAGCTGCACCTAGTAAAAAAAAAAACACACTTCTATGAATGATCTATTGGGAATCTATTGATTCACTGCTGCTGGGGTTTCTAGTTCGTATAGGTTATCAATCACTATTGTTTATTGACATTGACTATTTTCTATTGGTTGTGACTATTGTTCATAGATCTTAGTGATCTGACTCCACAATAGTTAGTGGGGTAATTGATCTCAATAGTTATATAACTAATGAAAAGATGAAAACAGTTGATTCTATTGATTTCAGTTTTTCATAGTAAGTAAAAATCAGCTTCAAGTTTCAGATTGGTGTTGGTTTCAATGCTTCAAGCCTTTTGAATATCAGATGCTGTTTCTAATATGAAAATTTGCATTTGATTAGTCAGTTGATCAATCATCTGTTTCGAAAGGTCAGCTGCTGGTACTCATAGATAGCAATGATACCAACGATCCCTTAACTATGTATTTATATATATATATATTGGAAAAATATAGTTGGCATGACCCATCCCCATATTGTGACAGAATGGTCCAAGAATGGATAAACCCTAAAATTGCATCTGAATGGGGCAAATGATGCCAAACCGTACTGGTAAGATTTTTTTAGGTACCCTATTTTCAAAAAAAAAACAAATGCACAAATG